>CACVCL010027255.1:0-173075 GCA_902729485.2 Mus minutoides
CCCCCCCCCCATGTCTGTGGGGCCAGATTTATACTCCTTCCTTCATCAAGTGGTCTTTCCCCTGTGTCTCCTTTAGCAAGACAGCCTTTCCCCTCTGTGCCCCAGCAAACCATGATTTGGCATAACTAACTTTCCAAAGAACTACAAGTTTCCACTTCACACAACTCTAGTGTCTAGTTTTAAAATTGCTGTCACCTTTGCCCATGATCGGACCACACTCTGGCCCCTCCCGGCTTCCCTTTTGTTTAACCTGCCTTTGCCCTGGACTCTGAGGATAGAAGACACTTGCACAGCTTGTTATTTTACAGTTTGCCTTCTTGGCACAGTTGCTGAGTGCAGCTATCGCCTGCTGGAAAAGCATTGCCTTTACCAATTTATTGTCTCTCTTCCTGCCCTGAATGTACTGGCTGGCTAGTCCCGCCAGTCCCATGCCAAACATCCCTGGCTACCCGTCTATAGTAGAGGCCAAAGACACTCACTTCTCCCTTCCATCCCCTGCCCCTGGAGCCCTCCACCCCCCACTCCCCATAGGCCTTACATGATTGTTGGTGTTTTTCCTTCTCCAAAGTGTGACAGAAAAGCCCCCTCTCTCCTTCCCTCCCTTCCCCATCCCATCCCCTCCCTTCCTCCCTCTTCCTCCTCCTCTTCCTCCTCCTCCCTCTCTCCCCCCTCTTCCCCCCCTCTTCCACCTAGTATTTGTACACAAAGCTCTGCTCACAGAAAGAGACTGATCACACCTACACATATCCAGTGAGTCTACGTCCCCTCCTCTGCTTCCTTCTTTACTGACAAATTAAGAAGCAATTGGGGGAGGGGGGCTGGTGAGATGGCTCAGCGGTTAAGAGCATCGACTGCTCTTCCAAAGGTCCTGAGTTCAAATCACAGCAACCACATGGTGGCTCACAACCATCCATAATGACATCTGACGCCCTCTTCTGGTGTGTCTGAAGACAGCTAGTGTACTTACATATAATAAATACATACATACATACATATTAAAAAAAGAAGAGATTGGGGAACAGGACATTAGCATCAGAACCTTCTCTTACACACAACTGTCTGCAACGCTGAGATCTGACACCTTCACACAGATACAGGCAAAACACCAATGCATATAAATAAAAAATAACTACTTTTTTTTTTTTGGTTTTTCGAGACAGGGTTTCTCTGTATAGCCCTGGCTGTCCTGGAACTCACTTTGTAGACCAGGCTGGCCTCGAACTCAGAAATCCGCCTGCCTCTGCCTCCCGAGTGCTGGGATTAAAGGCGTGCACCACCACGCCCGGCTCTTTTTTTTTTTTTTTTTTTTTAAAGTGAGAAAGAAGGCGATAGCTCAGTAGTGGAACACTTACCCAGAATGGGCAAAGTCTTGCACTGTCCCTAGCCCTGTCCAAAATAGAAGAGAAGAACTGAGAATCCATAGGAAGTGACCTATGCAGTCCTTTCTTTTCCCCCTCTAGCACTGGACAGGTGCCTTAACGAATGACAGAAGCATGGGAAGCAGCTCGCTGTCCCACTGCTCGTGTGTATGTGTGATGAGTCCTTTCTGTGAGCAGAGCCTGTGTTATTTTCTGACTGCTGGGTTTTGATGCTGCACTATGCTTTTTTGTTTTGTTTTGTTTTGTTTTGTTTTTTTTCAAGACAGGGTTTCTCTGTGTAGCCCTGGCTGTCCTGGAACTCACTTTGTAGACCAGGCTGGCCTCGAACTCAGAAATCCGCCTGCCTCTGCCTCCCGAGTGCTGGGATTAAAGGCGTGTGCCACCACCACCACCCAGTCAGAAGGGTCTTTTTTTTTTTTTTTTTTTTTTTTTTTAAGCACAGGGTCTCTGTATGTAGTCGGCTGGCCTTAAGCCCTCCATCCTCCTGCCTCAGTTTTTAGTAATGGGATTAGGCACATCCCACCATAGCAAGAGGTCTTGAGAATTATGTACACTGGCCTTAGCCATGGAAGAACCCCTTTGTTCTTGCAGGAGGAGTGGGTCCAGACATGTGCCTGTCTTGAGGACCTGTCTTCTGTTTCTTGAGTTTGTTTGGGGACTTACACTTCTTTCTCTGGTGCTTGTTACACAGTGCTAAGACAAAGCCCAACCTTCCCAAGTGTTTCCTACATCTCCCCTGCCCCCCATGTCTTCTTAAAGTGCATTTTAAAATTCATCTGCACACATACACCACAGCACATGTGTGAGGTTAGAGAATAACTTTTGGGAGTTCTCTGTCGTGTGGGTCCTGGGGACTGAACTCAGTTCCTTAGGCACTTTACCACATGGCCCCATTTCCTATGGGTGGGAGGTAGGTGTGTTGTCATTGTGCGAGTGACCTGCAGCCAAGGTCTGGGCTTGGCAATCCCAGCATGTTGTCATATACGGAGGGAAGAGGACAGCGAGTCTGAGGCCTGCCCTGCCTATGGTTACGGGGCTGGAGAGATAGTCCAGAGTAGGAGGACTTGTTCTTGCTGAGGACCTGAGTTAGCTTCCCACTTACATTCCTAACTCCAGTTCTAGGGGATCTGACACCCTCTTCTGACCTGCATGGTGACCAGGCACATGTATGGTATACATTCATACATGCAAGCAAAACACTCTTACACATAAATGAATAATAGATGGCCTTTTAAAAAATACTATGTAGGGGACAGGATGGTTCAGGGAGAAGAGCTCCCTCCACCAATCCTGACAGCAATCTCTAGAACCAGCGTAGGGGATCTCTACATGTGTGTTATAGCATGTGTGAGTCTGTATACATACACATGCACACACAAAATTAAGATTTAAAAAAACTAAGTGGAATTCACACAGGGCTATTGCTGTAGATCATCAGTAGTTGGGGTAGGGTGGAGTAAATCCTACCCATTACTGTGTCCCAGTGCTTGGATGGTACAAGCAGATTCATATGTATATTGTGTCATATTTCCCTATCCCACATTAAGTTTTGTTTATTGAAAATGATAGGACAGTCAGAGCTGCCTCTAACGCAGAGTAATTACCCTAAAGAAAGAAAAACACTGGTGAAAAATTAAGCTTGTTCTACTTATACAGTGACTACAAGAGCCAGCAAGAGGAACTTGGAGCTTCTTAACAGACAAAGCAAAGGCTGCCAAGTCCTCTAAGCCCTGCTAGCCACCAAACACTGCCTGACTCGCTCCATTCTCACTTTCCTGACCAATAGAGACTGAGGGCTGGAGGATGCTGAATTCTTTTTGTTTTGTCCTTGAGACAGGGTCTCCATAGCCCTGGCTGCCTGGAGTTTGCTATGTAGACTAGACTGCCCTCAAACTCGAAAAAATGGACTTGTCTTTGCCTCCTGAGAGCTAGGATTAAAGATGTACATCACCATGCCTGACCATGGGCGTTGAATTCTCTGGTATAGAGTACTGGGAAGAGGAAAAAAAAATGGAACGTAAAAATCTTTACATAGGAAATCAGTAAATCCCAAAATCAGGATCTCTCAGAAGTCGCTTCTTATTGTCTAGCCCTGCCCTCGGTGGACTGCAGAAGCCATGCATCAGGCAGTTGTATATAATGTGCTAAATCCAGACTCTTGGTGTTGAGATCTGGGGTGAGGCCACGCAGTGTCGGCAAGTGGGATGTAATCCCTTCTCGTTTTACCCCAAGGCTGACCAGGTTACAGCTGTGTGTGGTGTCTGCTGTGGAGCCAGGTGTTGGCTTCATGTCACTCACCTGCTGTCCTCCAGGTGCTGTGTGCATCCAGCTTCACACTCACGCTCCTAGCACACACCATTGAGGGTGACCTGTGGGAGTAGCTCTCCCACTCTAGCACTTAAAGCATAAGTATGGGTCTGGTTTTGCATGAGGAATGTTGCTACTTGATTTATGTCTGCTGCTTGGCAGAGATGACTGTGGCAGGAGTGGCCCCCATGTGCTCCGGCCTGCTCCTAAGATGGAGAATCTCCAGGCACCTTCAAAGTGTGTGCTTGCTTTGGGTTGTTGACCAACATATGCCAACCCTGGACATTGTCACTGTGGGGATAGAATACAAATGCTCCAGCGTACCCCAGAGAAAAGAAGTAACTGTCAAGGAAGGGACTCACCCAGGGTCCAGGGGGGAGCACTCAGTTGGGAAGATAAGCCCTCAAGTCAGTCATCCCTGCCCTCTGAGAGACGAGTTTGTTTTGTGTTTCAGATTCATTATCGTGTGTGTGCAAGTGCCATCAGACCACATAGGGCAGTGGATCTTCTGGAAACCTGTGTACTGAAAACTGCACTTGGGTCTTCTGCTAGGATAGAAACACTCTTACTGCTGAGCTGAGCCAGAGAGGTGGTTTTTATTTCTTTGGGTTTTATTTTGTTTTGAAACAGGGTAGACCAGGATGGCCTCAAACTTAGAGATTTGCCTGCCTCTGCCTCCTGAGTGCTGGGATTAAAGACATGTGCCACCACATCCATCTGTAGTGGTTATTACAGATGTAAGAAATAGATGTTGGTTGTTACGGGGTTGTTGTCCCTGAGGTGTGCTTGATAGCTGATGGGAGTCACTAGAGTTACACTTCTTTCTTGGCTGTTGGTACCTGCTTATCTTGAAACCCAGGAAATTACAGGTAGTTGGCCATGTGACCGAGTCCAGGGTCAAAGCTGGGAGACAGGACAATTCCCAGTCCCAGGTATTCATTTGATAAGACTTTGCATCCTGAAAAGCCGAGACCTGGTAGGGGAGAAAGTCCCAGGCTATGGGAAAGAGACGGGAGGACTTCTTTATTGCATTGCAGGATTTAAAAGAAAAAAAAGAACAACCAAACACCGTCTTGCACTAAGTCAGTGTGTTAGCCATCTTCACATCTTCTCCATGCCTGTATCCCTTTCTTTTCTTTTTTTATAATTTACTTATTTTTGTTTATATACATTGTTGTTTTGCCTGTATATGTAACAGAGTTGAACTCTGGAACAGGCGTTATAAACAGTTGTAAAATGTCATGTGGGTGCTGGGAGTTGAACCCAGGTCCTCTGGAAGGAAGAGCAGCCAGTAAGTGCTCTTAACCACTGAGCCACCTCTCCAACCCCTGCTGGTGTCCCTTTCTGTCCTCACCTCTAAGGACGTTTTCTTGAGTGGATAACAGTGGATGGAGGAGTAACTCCAAAAGTTGGGGGATGGGGGGAGCCATAAGGGGGGGGTCCTTTGAAATGTAAACGAATGAAAAGATAATTTAAAAAAAAATTTAAAGTCCAAAAAAGTTTTCCTTTTTTACTTTTCATTCTACTTATTTATTTACTTGCTTACTTGCTTGTTTGTTTGTTTTGGGTTTTTTTCTCTTTTTAGAAACAGGGTGTCAACACATATCCCTGATTGTCTAAGAACTCTTCATGTAGACCAGATTGGCCTTGAACTTAAAAAGATCGCTTGCTTCTGCCTCCTGATGCTGACACTGCAGTGTGCATACCATGCCTGGCTCAGGCACAGAAGTCTTGGTTAGAACTGCTTTGCTCTCGCTGGTCTCTTGACTCAGTGATGATCTTATTTCTGATACAGATACTAGGAAGGGTACTTGAGGTTGGGAGTTTCGTGAGTTTAATGTTGAAGAATAAAACAGTCAGTAAGGCCGGGCAATGGTGGCGCACGCCTTTAATCCCAGCACTCAGGAGGCAGAGGCAGGTGGATTTCTGAGTTTGAGGCCAGCCTGGTCTACAGAGTGAGTTCCAGGACAGCCAGGGCTACACAGAGAAACCCTGTCTCGAAAAACCAAAAAAAACAGTCAGTAAGAGGGAGGTCCTTGCAGCTCCTCAGTCCCAGATACAATGCCTTCAAGGCGGGTAGCCTGGTCTGCACAGTGGGCTCCAGGTCTGCCTGGCAATGTAGAAAACCCCTGTCTCAGAGGCAGAGGGGGAGGGGGAGGACTGGGAGGCTGCCCTGAAAACTAAACAGCCTCATTTAGTCTCGCTGGATGATGGTGGTTTGCCCTCTTGCTTTAGCGTGGGTACCCTCACTTCCACTTGTCTGCTCTAGAACTGCATCTGGAAAGCCAGAGGAGAGGGTATGTGAGAATGAGGGGTATCGGCCGGAGAGGTGGGGGCGAGAGCTTGAGCTCTTCCATAAAGATCCATCCCATCACCTCTGCAGAGAAGCACCTGTTCCCATAGGATCCACCTTCCTTCCTCAGATATCTTCCAGGGTCATGTTTCCTTCTCTTGTCTTTCTCTGTTAGGAATGTTTCAGGCAAAGAAGGGATGAGGGGGCTGTGAGCTGTTTCAAGACTTCCCCACTCCTTTCACCTTCCCCCAGGAAGACAGTGCTTTCTCTCAATGCCAGTGGTGACCTGCATCTGTACCCCTGGCTGCATGCCAGCAAGTGTCACGTTACTGGTTGCTGATGGGACGGAGATGAGAAGAAGGGGTCATTGCGAGGGTTTGAGTCACCACTGTAGCTGACCAAGCTAAAAGAGGAGTTGCTATACTTCCCCTGCCAAGTGGCGGAAGCTGAGGACTCTGCAGTTGTTAGTGTTGTGAGTATATAGGTTTCATTCCAGAATACAAGTTTTTACTGTTGTAGAGACGTGAATACGGCTGTGATGGAGCTGCTGATCATGGCGTATGCACTGAAGACCGCCTGTGCCAGGAATATCATTGGCGTCATCCCCTACTTCCCCTACAGCAAGCAAAGCAAGATGCGCAAGAGGGGCTCCATTGTGTGCAAGCTCCTGGCATCCATGCTGGCGAAAGCTGGTGAGTGTGGGCAGAGGCCCTGGGTCCCAGTGCGATGGTTAGGCTCCTCCTCAGTCTCTGCTTCTGGACCTGTCTCTATATGCTGTGCACTAAAGTCATCTTGTTTCCTTTTACATTGTTTGGAAGGGGTATATGGGCTGAGGTGACATTCTTCAGAAGTTTGACATCCCCTCTCTAGAGGGACCTGCTTCAGCATCTTCTCTGATCTGTTTTTGTGTTCTTGTCATCTGTATTTTAAGTGACAGGCTTGTCGTTCTTGTGACCCTCTGGGGCATCAGGCCTGACTAGGTTTGTCTTGTTAGGTGCATTGTTGAGAGCATGAATTGAACTGATCAGGGTTTTTCTTTAGGTGCTTCTGGCAGTTCACGCTTCAGTCCTTGTGTAGAGTGTGTGTGTGTCCTGGCCTGTGCAGTAGACAGTTAGCATCGGCCAGTACCTGAGCTTTCTTTCCCCTGTCTGACATCTGTGAGAGTACTAGTTCTCTGATCTGCCAGATTGGTGACCTTTGAACTCTTGCAGTCTTTCTAGTGTCCCCTTCCTCTGATCGCTGTCACACCATCTTTCCACTGGACGCCCAGCGTCTTGCACTTGTGCCGTGAGTCCCTCCTCTTCAGTTGCTTTGCTGCTGATCCTTTTTGAAGTAGCCATAGTCTGTAGCTAGCGGTGCAGTTTCTGTTCTTTGATGCAGGCCCTCCTGGTTCAGCCCTGCTAGCACTTCCCATTTACTCCCTGTTCATATTTCAGCTTCTGTCTGGCTTCCCTTTGACTGCACAAATGGCCGTGCGAAGGCCCCGCCAGCTGTGCTTCTTCATCCCCAGCTCCTGGGCATTAGGCTGGGCGCTCTACTCTGTGCCGTGCCTGAAGACTAACGTTAGCGTTTGTGCCCCTAGTTCATGGTGCCCCTGCCTCAGTCTCCCAAGAGGAGCAGGGCTGGAGCATCTAGTTTGCGTCCACTGTGGCCATTAACTTGTAGGGGAGAACTTTGTAATTTTTTGTTTTAAAATTTCAGGTTTAACTCACATTATCACTATGGATCTCCACCAAAAGGAAATACAAGGCTTTTTCAGCTTTCCCGTGGACAACCTTAGAGCCTCACCTTTCCTGCTTCAGTATATCCAGGAAGAAGTGAGGAGCCACCAGCCACCTCCCATGTCCTCAAAGAGATGCTATTTAGGTTTTCCCTGGCATCAGAGTTCAGTATAAAAAGGCACAGTTACCCAGGAGTTCTCGCTGAGGCTGAGCCCGCCCCGGCCAGATAGACTCAGCACTTAGTCATGGAGGCCATGTTCTCAGAGACATTAAAAGTTACAAAGTACATTTCCTCCCAAGCACTTTATGCTCGTGGTTTCTGGAATGAGATGTGTGCCATTCCTGGTGTAGCACTGTTTTCTCATCGATGAGCTGATCACGGGAATGAACTCCAGCACATTGCTGAAGGAAACTCTTAGAGCTGGATCCAGAATTAGGTCGTTTTTTTTTTTTTTTTTTTTTTTTTTTTAATTTTTATTTTTAATAATGCTTCAGTGTTTTTATTTTTCCTCCAAATCTAGATTCCAAATTACAGAAATGCAGTCATTGTAGCTAAGTCTCCTGATGCTGCAAAAAGGTAAATATGGCAGGCACTTCTCATCCCTCTACGGCCGTGGCCAGATCTAGTGTGGGGATCCAGGGCCGTCCTAGTGTGGCCAGTAACAGCACATGGGTTCCCCTTGCCTGCCTCGCTGTCAGGTCCACTCGGCAGCTTCATCTCTGCGCTCCAGACATCATGGGTGCCTCGCACTGCAGTGCTCAGTCTTCAGGGAAACAGTGACTGAGCACTTGGCAGCGGCAGCGATCTTATTTGGGTTTTGAAGACAGTGCGTCCTTTGTGTATGCAGGTTTTTTTCAGGCTCCCTTCATAGCTGAGGATGACCTGGAAATTCTGACCCTTCTGCCCCTGCTTCTGGAATGCTGCAATTAAAAGAGTCACTATACCCTGTTTATTTAGTGCTGGGAATCAAACCCAGAACCCCACGCGTGCCAAATGCGCATTTTACCAACGAAGCCGCATCTCCAGGCTGCCTCTGATTTTCAAAACATTGTTTTGAACAAAGTTCTGGAAATAGCTTTAAGGAATACTGGGGCAAGAAACCCCAAATTATCTAGACTCCAGCAGTAGCCCTTGAGGCATTTATCTTTTGGCCTGGTTTATAGAAATGGTTCTTTGTGCCCCCTCAAAGACTGAATGCGGGTTCTGTCTTGTGATCACTAGAGTAGGGCCGTGGGCTGGGCATTCTTCCCATCAGTGTCACCGTGCCCAACCATTGTCTTCTTCTCAGGGCTCAGTCCTATGCCGAGAGACTCCGCCTGGGGCTGGCTGTGATCCACGGAGAAGCACAGTGCACAGAGCTGGACATGGATGACGGTCGGCACTCGCCGCCCATGGTCAAGAATGCCACCGTGCACCCAGGCCTGGAGCTGCCCTGTAAGACTGCACCGCCTTTGCTTGTAATGATGTGAGCCTTGGCATGCATTAGAGGCTCTTTGAGCTGTTTAGCTCTCTTTAAATAATCGAGTGGTATTGCCCTGGCTTCCCCATTCATAAAAGAGCACACAGCACAGTTGGCTAGGGCGCCTTGTAAGTGTGAATGTGCACCTGCAATGCGCAGCTGTGTGTTACGGTGTGGAGCCCAGAGCCTTTGGTTGTACTTTGGTAGATGAGATGGCATGACTTTGGTGTTTTGGCCATTAGGCCTCTTTACCATTTGTTTGTTTTAGTCGAGCAGCTCTTGGACCCGGGACCTGACTAATTGTTGCTCTTACTCCAGATGGGCGAGCAGCTCACTGCCACAGACATGCTGGCACTGACAAGGGCTGTACCCCAGAAACGGTCACAGAGTAGCCGGGAGAAGTAGGATTGCAGTTGCTTTCGGGTGCCCCCCCCCCCTGCCTGCTAACTCTGCTGCCTCACTTTCATTTCTAGTGGTGCATGTTTTTATTTAAAAGGAGTGTATAATATGCTTTTAGCTTTACTTGGTTTTTTTGCTTCTTGAGGATTTCATTTTACATTTTTTTGGTGCTAGACACTGAATTTGGCTGTAAAAAGTATGGGTGTGCACTGCTCTCTCCACAGTCAGCAGACAGAACAGTGGTGTGTGCTTCCTGTGGCTTGAGCCTAGGCCATGGGTCTGAGGCCCCTCTCTTTATTCCTAAGTATTTGAGTGTGCAAAGGAAACAGTGGGTCTCACCCAGGACTCCCCCAAGGAATGTTACCTAAGCTCCAGGCCTTATCACTCCCCAGTGTCTTGTAGAGCAAGAGGAAAACCTTTGTCTTTTTTGGTTTTGGCCCAGGGTCTGATCTGTGGCTGCACATTGTATGCAGTTGGCCAGTCTGTAGCCTTATTGAATCCAGAGTGGCTCCTCTGTGCTAGTCTCTGATGACCGTGATACTGGAGGGCAGCACAAGCCAGTTATTTTGTAGACTGTCCCTTAATTGGGGCTTGTTTATGTCCTCGTGCTTAGATGCAAATTTGAGTATTTGGCAGGAATGCCACAGGAAACACGTGGTGTGTCCCGTTGCTGGAGAGGCTGATTTTGGCGTCTTGGTTAAAATGGTGTCTGGCAGTCTTTTTACTAGGACAGACCTTTTTTTCCTCTTTGTCAGTAGTGTGCTGTGAATACCCACCTCCCTTCAGAGGCTTGTTCTCACCGTCTCAGTTAGAGCCCTGATTATTGACAGATGGTCTCTTTTCTTCGTCGCTGTTGGATTTAAGGCAATCTTGCTTTGCAGCCTGGGCTGGGCTTGAGATTTCCTAACCAGCAACAGGGCAAGATTACTCACACACACCACCATGTTTGGCCTCTTTTTTCTCCGAGGGGTGGGGGAGCACACAGGTGCCTGCAGAGGCCAAAAGAGGGTGGCAGATCGATCCCTTGTGGGCATTTGTGAGCTGTGTACTGTGGGTGCTGGATCCACGACTGAGCAGCAAGCATCCTTAGCCGCTGAGCCATCTCCACCCACCCACACCCACACACCTTTTTAAGATGGTATCCAATTGTGTTGCCTACCTGGGCGCAGACTTTTGGACTGAAGTACACTTGTCTTGGCCTCTCTCGTTCCCTCCTAGCCACAAGCTCACACCACTTTACACAGGCAACCTGGAGCTGAGTTCTGTTGAGAGGACTGTGATGTGTGCCCAGGCTAGCCTGAAATTCTCAGTGCTCCCACTGTCCCCTCTTGAATGCTAGGATTATCATCTGTCACCATGCCAGGCTGTCTAAATTCAAGAGATCGCCCTGATTCTGATGGGAAACAAAGACAGATATATTAAAATTGGACCAGAAAGGGGGAAAGGGTCTGTTGTTGTTATTTGAGACAGGGCCTTGGGTGGCCCAGGCTGGCCCAGGCTGGCTCTATAACTGAAGGTTACTTAGTGCTTATGATCCTTTAGAATGGGGAACAAAACACCCGTGGAAGGAGTTACAGAGACAAAATTTGGAGCTAAGACGGAAAGGATGGACCATCCAGAGACTACCCCACCTGGGGATCCATCCCATAATCAGCCACCAAACCCAGACACTATTGCATATGCTAGCAAGATTTTTCTGAAAGGACCCTGATATAGCTGTCTTGTGTGAGGCTGTGCCAGTGCCTGGCAAATACAGAAGTAGATGCTCACAGTCATCTATTGGATGGAACACAGGGCCCCCAGTGGAGGAGCTAGAGAAAGTACCCAAGGAGCTGAAGGGGTCTGAAACCCTATAGGTGGAACAACAATATGAACTATTAAGTACCCCCAGAGCTCATGTCTCTAGCTGCATATGTAGCATTGGGAAGAGAGGCCCCTTGGTCTTGCAAACTTTATATGCCCCAGTACAGGGGAACACCAGGGCCAAGAAGTGGGAGTGGATGGGTAGGGGAGCAGGGCGGGGTGAGGGGGTATAGGGAACTTTCCGGATAGCATTTGAAATGTAAATAAAGAAAATATCTTTAAAAAAAAACTAAAAGAACTTCTGGTCCTGCTGCCTCATCTTCCTGAGGACCAGTGTCAGGAAGGTGGCGCTGCCGTCCCGGTTTGATGTGGTGCTGGGGAATCAAACCAAGGAAGGCACGCTAGGCAGGCTGCTCCTAGCTGAGCTGTCCCCAGCCCTGGTTGGTCTGTGCTGTTGCTTGGAGAACAGTCTCTCATAGCCTATTGTCAGTTATGAATGGGATTTTTTTTTTTTTAAGATTTATTTATTTATTATATGAAAGTACACTGTAGCTGTCTTCAAACACTCCAGAAGAGGGCATCAGATTTCGTTATGGATAGTTGTGAGCCACCATGTGGTTGCTGGGATTTGAACTCTAGACCATCGGAAGAGCAGTCGGCACTCTTAACTACTGAGCCATCTTGCCAGCCCCATGAATGGGATTATTAAGTATATAGCAAGCTGAAGTAAAAGGAGAGGGAGGGAAAAATAGATAGATGATAGATAGATAGATAGATAGATAGATAGATAGATAGATGATAGATAGATAGATAGATAGATAGGTAGATGATAGATAGATAGATTGATAGATAGATGATAGATAGATAGATAGATAGATAGATAGATGATAGATAGATAGATTGATAGATAGATGATAGATAGATAGATGATAGATAGATAACCAAAAGAGGAACCCTCTCCGCTGCACCCAGTAAGAACAGAGAGAGAGAGAGAAAAGGAACACACAAGTGGGTGATTGCATCATTAAATTGGGTGCTCACCTCGTCCAGCAGAAACCAGGGAAGCTTGAGTTCAGATTGAGCTTCCTGCCATAGTGGCTCCCTGCATCCCTCTCCCACTACGTGTGATTTTTTTGTTTTGTTTTGTTTTTTTGGTTTTTTGAGACAGGGTTTCTCTGTGTAGCCCTGGCTGTCTTGGAACTCACTTTGTAGACCAGGCTGGCCTTGAACTCAGAAATCCGCCTGCCTCTGACTCCCAAGTGCTGGGATTAAAGGGGTGCGCCACTACACCCGGCACTACGTGTGTTTTTATACCATAGATAAAAGTGACCTGTGCAGATGGTCACACCTAGCCATTCCTATTCTGTTCTTGAACTGGTTTTGTTGTTGTTGGGGTTTTCTTGGAGGGGGGGGTGTCTCCTTCCTCCCTGTCACACAGCGGAGTAGCACATCCCCAGGCCCTGGAGACCGTGTGGATACAAACATTCTCGAATCTAAAATGGTGTAAGGGGGGGGCCAGCCATGCTTCCAGAGAACTCTCAGTGAGTTCAAACAGCCCATGACAATTTACCAGTATGATATACTTACAGTTGACTTGTACTTGAAATGGAACCCAAGACTTGGGGCGTCCTGTGCAAGCACTGTGTTCCTGAGTTACACTCCAGCTGCCTTAGGTGTGGATGTCTACGTGGTCAGTCCTGGAGCTCTCTGCTTTACGATGAATGAGAAGATGGTGATCTGCTAGTTACATCTTCAAGTCCTGATTTCCAGGGAAATGTCTAGAGCAGATATTTAAAACTAAGGCTGCAGTGTCTAAATCTGGCTCTTAAAAAGTGATGCTAGTGCCCCATGATTGGACTGTCTGTCATGTGGGTTAGTCGGACAGCTTGTCTACAGTTCTTTGTCCGCCTGGCCAGGACACACTGACAAGGCCTGCTCTCCTTATTGGGGGGTTGTGGCTCCTCCCCTGCTCTGTTGTATGATTTTCCCACCTGTGTAGGGACAGCCCTGACACAGACCATCACAGTTGTTCAAATGTAGCCAGTCTCGCCTGAGAGAAGCGGGAGGGGGATGTTGAGAGTGACTGCATATTGTGATGGCTGCCATGCAGACATAAACTTATCTCATCAGTGCAGTTTACACTGGTTATAGAGCGAGATGGTACAGTTACATATGCTATGTAAAGTAAAATAGCAGATTTACCCTTTTGTGTGATCTTATTTTTTAGTTTTGTGTGCATGAATGTTTGCCATACATCTGTCTGTGCACCACATGTGTGCCTGGTGCCCTTGAGGTCAGAAGAGTGAATGGAACCGCTGGAGCTGGAGTTTTGGGTGCTTGTAAAGCACAATGTGATGCTGGGAACAGAACCCTAGACCGCCATAAAAGCAGTTCCTCTCCCTGTAACTCCACCTTTTATTCTCCCATAGTGTAGCTGCTAGAAAATTTAAATGACTTTTCTTGCTTGTCTGTGCTTGTGTTTCTGTGAGCAGCTGGCTCCAGCCAGCTCTGGTTCTTGAGAGTCGCTCTGGGAGGGATCTGTGTGTTAGGTTGGTCAGTGTATGCTGGAGCATGCCACCAGCGTGGTGGCTACAGTTACTCAACTAACTCAGTCTTGTGCTGTGTTTCCCTAGTGATGATGGCCAAAGAGAAGCCACCAATAACAGTGGTCGGAGACGTCGGGGGACGCATTGCAATTATAGTGGTATGGGCCATGCGTCGTCGTGTTCATGCACAGAGGTGACCCTGCTGGCCGTCAGTGTGGATCTCGGGCATGATGGTGGATTTCAGCGGATCCACCTGCCTTCCCTTACTTGGTCTCCATTAAGAGAGTAGCAGATTTACTTAATATGTAAATGGACAAAATTAGCATATATAAAAGCCACAGGAAGATTGAGCTCCGTGGCCCCTCATCACAAGGATTCTGGGTCCCCTCAGACCTACTCCCTTGATCATCCATACAGCTCAGGACCATTAGACAAGCCTTTCCCATTGTCAGGGTGGGGGGTTAGAGGGTCACAGCAGCAGCAGTTCCCCTTGGGACAAAGTAAGTAGCTTGCTGGCTCTCTAGAACAAGTGAGGAGTCTGAGGGAGGGAAGCTGCTCTGGCAGTCATCGGGAGGGCTCCAGCTGCCATGTCACACATGCTGGACTAGAGAGCCTCGCCACTCCAGCCACTCCTCCCACAGTGCCTTGCTCACCACTCCAGCCCCTCCTCCCACAGTGCCTTGCTTGCTTGGGGGGGGGGGCGCTCAGTTCTAGGACTTGTGTCCTTCTCAGCTGGGGAGAGGGTGGCTGAACCTGCCCCTACTTACAGGATGACATCATTGATGACGTGGAGAGCTTTGTTGCTGCTGCAGAGATCCTGAAAGAGAGAGGTGCTTACAAGATCTATGTCATGGCCACACACGGCATCCTGTCTGCTGAAGCCCCCCGTTTGATCGAGGAGTCCCCCATCGATGAGGTTTGTCTGTGTAAGGGCTTAGAACAGTGAGCTTGAGTCTGCCTGAGCTGCTGTGCTGACTCAGCAAGGTGCCTCATCTCTGGCTCAGGGCAGCCTGTCAGAATGTTCCTTTTGCTGTCAACCTTGCTCAGGCAGATGGCTGGGTAGGAATTGGGATTTACATGAAGGTTTGTTCTTCATGTCAACATTAGAGTCACATGTGATACCTGAATTCTTCCTTAATGATGGTGTCGATGGGTCTGGGCAGTGCTAGGACAGAAGGTTTGAGCCCTGGATGCTCGGTTTGTAAAGTCTGTAGTTTAGCAGATGTGATTTTATGTTTGTAATCCCAGCAAATGAGACATGAATTACAGTTGCATCCTATTCTAAGTTACATATCAAGACCCTGCCTCAAAATGAAAGCCAAAAGCCAAGACTAGGGTGGGTGTAGCTCAGTGGTCGTGCACTCACCTCGCCTGTGTGAAGGGTTCGGTCCCCAGCACCACTACAGAAACCCCTCTGCAGCAGAAGTTTTGTTTTGGGGCTTGGGCTGTGGGCATTAAATTCAATGTTAGATAATGCTTTTCTGCATAGCCACTTCCTGGCTCACCTGCATAACTGTGTACTCTCTGTCGCTTTGTAACTAGGTGGTGGTGACAAACACTGTCCCTCACGAACTTCAAAAACTACAGTGTCCCAAGATAAAGACTGTGGACATCAGCCTGATTCTTTCTGAGGCGATTCGGAGAATCCACAATGGTGAATCCATGGCTTACCTCTTCCGGAACATCACAGTGGATGACTAGCTCGGAGCCTCCCTGACCTGCAGAGGCGGACGGACACAGCGGTGTGTCAGCCTGCAAATGGGCTACAGTTAGGGAGTCTCTCTCTACTAGGCTGCTGGCTCCCTTCTTCCCCCATCTGCAGAGTGCAGTACCTATCTGGAATGTGTTCTGCTGAAGAAGCAGGCAACCAGTTGTAGGCTGGTAACACCTTGCAGTAAGACAAGCCTGACCACCCGACACTAGGTGCATGACACGGCCCTCCTGTCCCTGCTGTCATCAGCCTGGCTCTTACAGCTGAGCAGCCCCTGACGGTTTGTGCACTGGTGTCTGCTCTGGGAAGGCCTCTGAGCCGCCCTGGCACTGGTGTGTGCAGTTGTCCTCCCACTGCACGAGGTCAGCTGAGTGTCAGAGAGTCCCTTTTCTTTCAGAAACTGCTGCCATTAAACAACGAAGCGTCCCTGCCTGCTTTCACTGAGCTAGTCAGATGAGAGAGTAGCACCCTGTCCCTCAGAACTGGGTCACTCGGAAGCCGCAAATAAAAGTTTCTTGTCTCCCTCGGGTCTTGAGTCAACTACTGACCTCCCTGCGCCCTCCTAGACCGTGACCTACCTGTCAGTGCTGTGCAAGAAACAGTGGGTTCAAAACGGGGTCAGGGTCCTTGGCTTCCGTGGGCCACAGATGTGTCTCCCACGGGCTCCGTTCCCTTCCTAAGCACTGTGGGCACATCTATGTGTGTGGATTGTGTGATTTGGGCAGTTCTGGAGATGGAACCTAGGGCCTTTTGCACGCTGGGTAAGTGCTCCACCACCGAACCTTGTCAAGAGTCCCTAGAAAGGTGAACTGCGTGGTCATCTTCCTTTGTGAGCCGTGGCGCTGTTAGCTGCCTTGCTGAAGAGACTGCGCTGCCATCACACTAGTCTGCACTGTCGGAGGCCTTCTGCAGACACAGCAGAGCTCCCTGGATCTTTGAGCCTGCTCCAGTTCTGAGCCTGGAGTCAAAGAGAAGGCTGTCCCAAGAAAGGAAGAGGGCTTGCTAATGGGCTCTGGCAGACAGGAAGGAGTCTTATTTGTATGATTGTAGTTCACTACAGGGAAGTTTCCGCCACTCTTTTATATCCCTTAATGACGAGGAAGGTTCCCAACCCACAATTAGGACCTTGTGCACATTGGCCTTTTCAAGCTCACAAAGAAGTTGCCTTCTGTTAATGGGCCACATAGGGAAAAACTGAGCAAAGGACTCAATCATTAAGATAATTAGCTCGGAGGCAGAGAAAAGGTGTAACCTAGTGGGCAGGAAAAGCACCTCTCTCTCTCTCTCTCTCTCTCTCTCTCTCTCTCTCTCTCTCACTCACTCACACACACACACACACACACACACACACACACTAGGTGAGTGTGAGGGGTGTGTGTGTGTGGGGGGGGTGTCCTGTCCGGTGCTTTGTTCTCTAAGACATGAACAAGGACGGATGCTTGCTGTTTTGCCTTGGCTGGCTGGCCTGTGAACCCCAAGTGCTGGGGTATCAGGCATGTGTAGCCTTTGGTATGGGTTTTGAGGTTTCTCATGCTTGGGTCACAGTGCTTTTTACCCTCTGAGTTGTCTCCCCAGTTTTATGAGACTTGGTGTGGGGTCTTTTTCAACATAGGGTTTCTCAGGGCTGGAGAGATGGCCCTGCAGTTAAGAGCACTGACTGCTCTTCTGAAGGTCCTGAATTCAAATCCCAGCAACCACATGGTGGCTCACAACCATCGATAATGAGATCTGAGGCCATCTTCTCGTGGTGTGTCTGAAGACAGCTACAGTGTACTTATAATAATAAATCTTTGGATCAGGGAGAGCAGAGTTCTTGAGTTTAATTCCAAACAATCACAAGATGGCTCACAACCATCTGTACAGCTGCAGTGTACTCATACATATATAAAATAAATCTTAAAAAAAAAAAAAAGGCCGGGCAGTGGTGGCACACACCTTTAATCCCAGCACTTGGGAGGCCGAGGCAGGTGGATTTCTGAGTTCGAGGCCAGCCTGGTCTACAGAGTGAGTTCCAGGACAGCCAGGGCTACACAGAGAAACCCTGTCTTGGAAAAAAAAAAAAAAAAAGATAGGGTTTCTTTATGAAGCCCATGCTGTCCTGGAACCCACTCTGTAGACCAGACTGACCTGCAACTCGATCAGCCTGCCTCTGTCTTTTGAGTGCTGGAATTAAAGGCATGAGCCATGCAGTCTGTTCTTAACTAGTCAAGGTAGACAGATAGCTAGACCTTTCTAGGTCTGTCTGCAGCTGTGGACTGGAGAGATCTCAGTAAAGTGCCTACCGCAGAAGCACAATGACCTGAGTTCCGTCATGGGCTTGGTAGCACACATCGATAATTCTAGCACTGGGGAGAGCAGAGGCAAGCTGGAACTGCAGACAGCCTTGCCTGTTTGACACTGCAGATCCCATGAAACCCTGTCTTAAGCAAGATAGTGGTTCCAACAGGTGACATTGACATCTGATCCACAGGTACAAAATTAGAGATGAAATAGAGGTTCTTCTGAATTCTAAAAGTGACATTTTTGTCATTTTCAGCTAATACTTTCCTTTCTCCCTGGTTTCACAATAGGGATTTTAAAGATTGTATGTAGCACTAGTAGTACAGATAGTTCCTGACTTAGAACATGCCACCTGCCTCTTGGTTTTTGTGATCCCTGATACACATGACCAGGACAACTTAAGCCGCAGGCTGGTGCTTTGAATCATCAAAAAGTCAAAGATGTAATCCCAGCACTCGGGAGGCAGAGGCAGGCGGATTTCTGAGTTCGAGGCCAGCCTGGTCTACAAAGTGAGTTCCAGGACAGCCAGGGCTATACAGAGAAACCCTGTCTCGAAAAACCAAAAAAAAAAAAAAAAAAAAAAAGTCAAAGATGGGGCCGGAGAGACGGCTCAGCGGGTAAGAGCACTGACCGCTCTTCCAGAGGTCCCGAGTTCAACTCCCAACAACCACATGGTGGCTCACAACCATCAGTAATGGGATCTGATGCCTTCTTCTGGTGTCTCTGAAGACAGCTACAGTGTACTTGTCATATATATAAAAAATAAAATCTTAAAAAAAAAGAAAAGTCGCCGGGCGTGGTGGCGCAGGCCTTTAATCCCAGCACTTGGGAGGCAGAGGCAGGCGGATTTCTGAGTTCAAGGCCAGCCTGGTCTAAAAAGTTAGTTCCAGGACAGCCAGGGCTACACAGAGAAACCTTGTCTCAAAAAACCAAAAAAAAAAAAAAGAAAAGAAAAAAAAGAAAAGTCAAAGATGCTAGGCCTCAGGAGTGCGAGAAATGAAGCCTCCTGGCTGAGTGCTTGGTGATGGCCTAGCTGGCTGCTAACATTCTACAAAGATTGGACTTGAAGGTAGCTGGAGATGGCTTAGCTGTTAGGAAGACAGGAGTTAGTTCCCAGCACCTGTGTGGTAGTTACCGTAACTAGGTCTAGGGGATCCGGGGCCCTCAGGGTTCTGTGTACATGCCTATTCATCCACATATATACATGCATTTCAGGTACAACACTAATATTTTTGTTGTTGTTTTCGAGACAGGGTTTCTCTGTATAGCCCTGGCTGTCCTGGAACTCACTTTGTAGACCAGGCTGGCCTCGAACTCAGAAATCTGCCTGTCTCTGCCTCCCGAGTGCTGGGATTAAAGGCGTGCGCCACTACTACCAACACTAATATTTTAAAAAGATAAAGCCAAGTAGATCTCTGAGTTTGATGCCACCACCCTGGTCTACAAAGTAAGTTCCAGGACAGCCAGGGCTAAACAGAGAAACCTCTTTAAAAAACTAATAAATTGGGCCAGGCGTGGTAGCACACTCCTTTAATCCCAGCACTCGGGAGGCAGAGGCAGGCAGATTTCTGAGTTCGAAGCCAGCCTGGTCTACAGAGTGAGTTCCAGGACAGCCAAGGCTATACAGAGAAACCCTGTTTCGGAAAAAAAAGAAAGAAAGAAAGAAAAAAACTAATAAATTAATAAAATATGCAAGCCTGCTTACTGGTCTAGCTGTGTGTGCCGTGCCCAATGCTTGAACCCAAGGCTTACCTGCAGCCTAGCTTTTCTTTCTTTCTTTCTTTCTTTCTTTCTTTCTTTCTTTCTTTCTTTCTTTCTTTCTTGATAGATTTATTTATTATATGTATTGAGTAACACCAGAAGAAGGCATCAGATCCCATTATAGATGGTTGTGAACCACCACATGGTTGCTGGGAATTGAACTCAGGACCTCTGGAAGAGCAGTCAGTGCTCCTAACCGCTAAGCCGTCTCTCCAGCCCCTAGCTTTAAGTTCTAAGACAGTAGTTCTCAACCTTCCTGTGACCCTTTAACACAGTTCTTCATGTGATGACCCCCAATGAACCATAAAATTATTTTGTTGCTACTTCATGACTAATTTTGCTACTGTTATGAATCTGTAAATATCTAATATGTGAACCCAAAGGGGTAACTACCTACAGCTTGAGCGCTGCTGTTCTAAGGTCATTGATCAATGCTCAGAGGATTAGGAAATTGGCCTTTTGGCCTGTTGTTGCCAGGTAATGGAAATACAGTAGTGGAAATTCCCTTTAAAAACTGAGGGGGGAGGTGTTGGAGTGGAAACCATGAAAGGGGATAACATTTCAAATGTAAATAAAGAAAATATCTAAACAAAACAGACAAACAAAAAAACCTGTCCATTGGGCAGGAGAGATGACTCAGTGGTTAAAAGCACTGACTGCTCTTCCAGAGGTCCTGCGTTCAATTCCCAGCAACCATGTGGTGGCTCACAGCCATCTGTAATGGGATCTGATGCCCTCTTCTGATGTGTCTGAAGACAGCTACAGTCTTAGGTAAATAAAATAAATTTTAAAAATCTTTTAAAAGCCGGGCAGTAGTGGCACACGCCTTTAATCCCAGCATTTGGGAGGCCGAGTCAGGAGTTTTTCTGAGTGTGAGGCCAGCCTGGTCTACAGAGAGAGTTCCAGGACAGCCAGGGCTACACAGAGAAACCCTATCTAAAAAAAAAAAAAAATAATAATAATAATAATTTTAAAAATCATAAAAAAATCCAGCCGGGCATGGTGGCGCACGCCTTTAATCCCAGCACTCGGGAGGCAGAGGCAGGCGGTTTTCTGAGTTCGAGGCCAGCCTGGTCTACAGAGTGAGTTTCAGGACAGCCAGGGCTATACAGAGAAACCCTGTCTCAAAAAACAAACAAACAAACAAACAAACAATCCAAAAAACAAAACAAAAAAACCCGTGCCCATTCAGACTAAACTACAACTCTTAACTCTATAGTCATGGTAGGCTCCTTTTAGTGTTTTCCTCAGCTGCTGAGAGCTCCAGAGTCCTGAACAGAGATCAATGGGGTTAGGGAAGCCTTCCCCACCTCTTAAGTAAACAAAATTATGTAGAAACTGCCTCTAAGAGGCACCAGTGGGAGCCTACTCACTGTCTCAGGAACGTCATCACTTAGACTTGCCTGCCTAAATGCTAATGAGCTAATGGATCTGGCTTTCTGTGTTGAGGAGTTGAAGTGGGGTGGACCCACAGGATCCACCGCAGTTTCTCCTCCTAACTGACGTGTTTATAATGCAAACGCTCTGACCCTAATCATCCCTTTCGTTAAGCGCGTTACTGAAAAACTGGTGGCTCCTTGGGGTGTGGTCAAAGCCTCTTTTTTAGTCCCAATAAGGACCGGCCCAAGTGAATGTTCTTAGAATCTCTATAGTCCCGCGCCTCAACAACCCTGCCGCAAACCGTGCGCCCTCGTTCCAAACGTCCACCGGCCGAGAGCCGGGCTGGCCAGGTGAGCGGAGCCCAGGGCTCCAGCTTGGAAGCCACAAACCCACAAACAGGGCCACCTGCTGAGACCCCTGCTGGCCCCATAAGTCTTTTGGGAACGAGGAGGCGCTTGGTCTCCCTTTCCTGATTCTGTGCCTCTCCACAGGGCACACGATGCCGCCCTCATTGGTGGCCAACAGGGTCTCCCTCCGGGAGCTAGCCGACCTGGCAATTGGCACTCCAGAGGTGGGCGCGGTGAACTTTACGGCCTTGCACACACTGATAGTGTCCATTCTCAAGAGCCTCAACCTCCAAGAAGTACTTATCGACTTCCACTACCCATCGACTGAGACTGGCCGCGGAGTTGAATCGCTGCATGGCACCCACAGCGCCCCGCATTTGTCAACCAGCAAAGAGAAGCACCGGAGTCTACCTAGGCTGTCCCAGACTCCGAAAGAGCTGGAAAACCAGGTGAAGGACTTGGGTTGCCAGGTACTGGACCTCAGCAAACAGTTTAAAACTATGGACAGCAAGGTGCAGAGCATGGCCACACAAATAGAACAGATCTCAGTCCCTGAACCCCAGCAGGAAGAGGAGGTGGCTTTGGTGACCCAACAGATATCCCTAACAAAGTTCTCCAAGATCTATGAATCTCAGGAGATGATGGAGAAACCTGAGCCCACAGTCAAGCTGTCCACCCAGATGGCACAACCAAAGCCCTCAAGGACTCCCAGCCTGACCAAGGTGGGTACATTAACCCTAAAAAGCCACTGCTCCTCTGGGCTACCCTTCAGGCCCTAAGCTACCCCCAATACAAGGGGTACCAGGTCTGGCTTCACACAACTCCTGCTCTACCTTGCAGTCCACGAGTGTGCTCCAAGACCTCATAGAAGATGTGAAAATTCTGAAGCAGGCTCCTGAGCTCCAGGTGAGGACATCCTAGGGGCCACACCTCACAAATGGGTTGATCCTTTGCCCCTACTCTCTTACCTCATTTTAAATAAAATGATTGTGTGTGTGTGTTAAGTATGTGTGTTTGAGCACCCACATGCATGCAGTGCCTGAAGACTCCAGCAGAGGGCATCAGATCCCAGGAACTGGAGTTAGTTGTAAGGAACTGGAGTTAGTTGTAAGGCACTATGTAGGTGCAGGATACCATACAGGTACCCTACACAAGAGCAGTCAATGCTCTTACCTGCTGAGCCATCTCTCCAGCTTCATTCCATTTCCTAAAGCCATTAATAACTTATCAAGATACTTATAATACCTAAATTGATTTAGAAGGTTGCTGAGACATTGCAGGATATTCTTTGGTTTTTTTGGGGTTTTTTTTGTTTTTTGTTTTTTGTTTTTTTGGTTTTTTTCGAGACAGGGTTTCTCTGTGTAGTCCGGGCTGTACTGGAACTCACTCTGTAGACCAGGCTGGCCTCTAACTCAGAAATCTGCCTGCCTCTGCCTTCCAAGTGCTGGGATTAAAGGCGTGCGCCACCACGCCCGGCTGCAGGATATTCTTAAAGTGAGTTTCCTTAAAAACTGAGACTATCCTGGTGTGGTGGTTCCTTTAGCCCCAACACGGGAGGCAAAGTCAGGAGGATCTCTGTGAGTTTGAGGTCAACCTGGTCTACATAGCCAGTTCTTGCCTAACCAGTGCTACACAGTGAGACCTTGTCTCAAAGCAAGCAAAGTACACAGTTTCTGTTCTATTCCTGTGAGGAGACACCATGACCAAGACAACTCTTATAAAAGAAATTGGAGCTTGCTTACCGTTTCAAAGGTTTGGTCTATCATCTTGGCCAAGAGCATGGCGGCACACGGGTAGACCTGATGCAGGAGAAACCGCAGAGAGCTCTGTAGCCAGATCAGCAGGCAGTAGGAGAGAGACCCTGGGCCTGGCTTGCCCTTCAATGAAACATTTCTTCCGAGACCATGCCTCCCAGGCTCTCAGATGGAGAAATCTCCACACCCCAGAAGCTCAGTATGTTTATTGCTTACAGTTGAGCAGGGAGGTAGGGCTACCGCACACAGATGAACAAGGAGACAGGTTTAGGTCATCTCTGCAGGAGCAGAGCCCTCTGTAGGGGAGCAGCCTCCAGTCTGTAAATACTTAGGGATGAGATGTGGCTGTCTTCTGCACATACACCGTCAACATCTACACACAGACCAGAAAAAAGGCTTTGCCATGAGCCATGATTCACCACCACCACCACCACCCTGAGCCTTATGGGTACATGTGTGTGTGGGGGGGGGGGTTGGGGTGTTTTACTATTCCCCCATGGTTCTGAGGATGTGGGATCCCCTACTCTGCTGTACCCATGTCAACAGTACACATTCACAAAAGATTTCACTCAGCGCTTCCTCCACCCCCCTACAAGGGAGAGTAGAGAAATCGGGGAGCATACATGTATATTGCTGACCCAAGGGTCAGTCCTCATGAGGGCAGTAGGGATGGAAAGTCGGATAGCAGTGCCTCGGCAAGATTATAGACACAAGCTGCAACAAGCTGGGGACACTTTCATCTTGCCTTGGGTTTTCCTGAGGGAGAAGTTAGTCCCACTGGGTTCTTCATGTACTGTCCAGTGAGCCCGGGGAACAGGAAGCAAAGTCTCCTCACACAGATGAAGCCAAGGGGCTACAGGTAGCCTTACAGGAAAGAGGGACCACCAGAAAGAAAGGATGGAGTGAGGCCCACAAGAGAGAAGGATACAAGACAGGCCAAAGGAAGCCCAGCCCTCTGGCTTTTAACCCAGCCTGAGCCTCACACAGGCCTGGGGAACCGTCCCGTCTCTGGCCTTTGCTCTGGGAAGTGGACCTCACTTTCTCTGTTGTTGTTGCTGGGTTTCCTTTGTTTCGTTTTTTGTTTTTGTTTTTGAGACAGGGTTTCTCTGTATAGCCCTGGCTGTCCTGGAACTCACTTTTGTAGACCAGGCTGGCCTCGAACTCAGAAATCCACCTGCCTCTGCCTCCCAAGTGCTGGGATTAAAGGTGTGTGCCACCACAGCCCGGCGGAACGTGGCTTTCTATGCCACCTAAAACTAGGTAGAAACTAGGAACCAGATTCTGTCCCTTCACTAAGGACCAGAGACTGTCCCTTCACTAAGGACCAGAGACTGTCCCTTCACTAAGGACCAGAGCCTGTCCCTTCACTGAGACCCAGAGACTGTCCCTTCACTAAGGACCAGAGACTGTCCCTTCACTAAGGCCCGTAGGCTTCTCATTTCCTTTTCTCCTTTACACCAAGACAGTGTGCGTGCATGTGTGTGTGTGTGTGTGTGTGTGTGTGTGTGTGTGTGTACACACACATACAGGAGGGCTGAGGTGATGATCCATTTCTAAACTCTGTTTCCAGGAACTCCTTCAACGTGTTAATGAACTGGAGAAGCTAGTTAAAAGCCGAGAAGAATACCTGGTAATATGAACAAGCTCTGAGGGAAGGGTCCTGAGGGATACACAGAGGACTTCTCTTCAGCCTGGCTTCTCTTTAGGCCTGGTCCCAGCTCCCATCCCTGCATATCTGTGTCCTTTGGGGACAGGGGGCATATACACTCTGCCACTAAGTGGCACCACTTCTGGGTAGAAGGGCAAGTCCTTGCCATCTTTGCTCAGGGCTCCATCCAGAATCCACGTGAGCTAAAGCACCCAACAGCCAATTCTGTACCTCTGGCTGGTCACTGAAAGCCAGTGAATGTTCCCGAGGTTGTGGCTGTTGGTAGCACCCAATCAATCCTGTTGGTCCCAAACTGCAGGGAACAGATGTGCATGCACATTTACACATGTGCGTGCATTCATGCTTACATTTCTGTGTGTGTGCATTCACACTTACACAAGTGTGTCTGTGCATTCATGCTTATACATGTGTCTGTCTGTATCGTGCTATGTTACTCACAGGATCTATTAAGTCAAAGGCTGAATCTTCTTGCTCCGGATGGTGAAGAAATCACCATGGTCACCTGGGAAGAACTAGAACAAGTGATTGGTGACGGCTGGAGGGCCTCCAAAGGGGTAAAACAAACGGGCACTGGGCAGCAGCGTTGGCACTGGGTGGTATTCCAGAGAACATCTCTCATACGTTCGTTCCACTGTCTCATATTCTGGTATTTGGACCTTCACTACTTACTTTGTAGATATTTAAAACATTTTTCCAGGATGACATTGGCACGAATAACCCAGATAAATTCCGGGGTTTGAAATGACAGCTTTATGCTTTGTCTACTTGTTGCTACTGTGCGGAGCCAGCCTAGAGTCCAAATAGAAGCTGGGAGGGAGGTCATTTCTTCTCCCAGTCTCCTCCCACAAAGACGATAAGCCTTTGTTGAGCTTTGCCGGCGCTCTCGGTGCTCTCGGTGCTCTCGGTGGAAAATGATGCCCGGGCTGGTTTGCTTTGCTTCTGTAGCTGGTCAGACTTCCTTTTTATAGTCTATGCTAAAAAGCATTCATCCCGCAGCTGGAGAGATGGCTCAGAGGTTAAGAGCACTGACTGCTCTTCCGGAGGTCCTGAGTTCAATTCCCAGCAACCACATGGTGGCTCACAACCATCTGTTATGGGATCTGAGGCCCTCTTCTGGTGTCTTCTGGTGTGCATAAAGCAGGTCTTTTTTTTTTTTTTAAAAAAAAAATGTAAACTTAAAAAAAAAAAAAAAAAAAGCATTCATCCCTTAACATCTATGGACCAGGGTAACCAGAACTGTAAACAGCTCTCTAGCAAGGGGTCCATCTCTACTAGTGTGTCTGTCCATCTTGAGATGGTACACATCGTCCCTACATCCTTGGCAAACCCTGGTGATTTTTGTTGTTGTTGTTGTTTTGTTTGTTTGTTTGTTTGTTTTTGAGACTGAGTTTCTCTGTGTAGCCCTAGCTGTCCTGGAACTCACTCTGTAGACCAGGCTGGTCTCGAACTCAGAAATCTGCCTGCCTCTGCCTCCCGAGTGCTGAGATTAAAGGTGTGTGCCACCAGTGCCTACAATATCAAAAAATGCCTACAATATATCAAGCTTTGGTGGCCTGTCAGGCTAGAGAAAGCTAAGGCAAAAGACAAAAGACTTATTTTGCAGATCCCTATTTTGAGCCAGGAAGAAAAAAGAAAGAAAAATCCAGGGCAGGCGTGGTAACAGTTAGCTCAGCAGGAAGAGCTATGTGTAGTCCATGTAAAACCTGTCATAGAGGGGTAGGCAGTAATCCACATTCTGGGGAGGGAGAAGGAAGGAGGATCTTGGGGGTGTGCTGGCCATCCACCCATGCTGAGTATGTGAGCTCACAGTTCCATGAGAAACCCTGCCTCAAACAGACCAAGGAGGAAGGCCGAGAAAGACACAGCATGATGACCTCCTCTGGCCTCCACAAGTGGACACACACACTCAGGAAACAGCCAGTAAATGATTTTGCCCCTCATAATCTTAAGGCACCCAAATTCCAATTCTCCACAGTATCTTGAAGTCAAAACTGGAGGAAAACCTAGCCGAGCCTGTGGGCATGGTGTCAGTCTGCCTGGACTGCAGGATGTCCCTGCTGTACAGGGACAGCTAAACTGCAGATCAAGAGCTATGGGTTATGAAAAATTAATTCCTATGTCAATTACTTCAAAATCTTGAGCAAAACTTTGTGCTATATATTTTGAGACTGTTAGAGGCACTGGATTCTTTAAACTATTACTGTTGGGGATACACTTAAATTTACTCTGTGTGCCTATATATGGCTGTGTGCATTCCAAGATGCCTATGTGGAGGTCAGAGGTCAGAGGTCAGAGGTCCCTCCTCTTATTGCGTGGGTCCCAGGGCTGTACTGAGGTGAGGCTTGGTGGCAGATTTTTTTGCTGTTGTTGTTTTTCTCTGTGTAGCCCTGGCTGTCCTGAAACTCACTCTGGAAACCATGCTGGCCTCGAACTCAGAAATCTGCCTGCCTCTGCCTCCCGAGTGCTGGGATTAAAGGCGTTCCCCACCATGTCCGACTGTGGCAGATGTTTTTACAAACCAAGCCATCTCAGCACTCCCTCAATGAGTATACTCCATGTTACTTTTTTTTTCCCCTAGAACCCGGCTGTGTTCACCCATTAGTAAATATCAGTGCCTCACACCCCCACTCCCTGCCGCCCCCATTTCCCCACAACTTCTGTAACTGCTGTGTCTGTCTTTCTAGGATTTCATTGGATGTGCCTGTTCTCACTGTAAGGAGTCAGCAGCCCCAGAAACCCCTACATCACTATGCTAACCCCACCCCACCCCCCATTCTGACCTTTCAATGACAAAAGGAACTTTGTAGGTCTGATGAAGTCCAGGATCTTGAGGGAGAGTCCCCTGGATCTTGCAGAAAAGACTTCATCACAAAAGGCCTTTATAAGAGGCAGTGGGACAGAGAATAGCTATATGGAAGGACATAGTAGGTATGGAAGGAAGGTTGTAAGTTTAAGACTGACCTCGGGGGCTGTTATAAAAAGCGAGTTCCGGGGCTGGGGCTGTGGCTTAGTTGGTAGAATACTTGCTGCTTATGCACAAAGTGCTGAGATCAGCCCCCTAGCACAGGTAAACTGGGCATGGGGTGATTGTTGTAATCTCAGCACTCCAGAGGTGGAGGCAGGAGGATCAGAAGTTTGTTATTGTCAGCTACATAGGGAATTCAAGTCTCTGTATTAAAGCAAATAACAAACAAACAAACAAACAAAATCTAGCGGGCTGGTAATCCCAAGGCTTGCCTGGGTTACAGAGTGAGTTCATTTTATGGAGACTCTGCCTTGAGATAAAGAGTAAAACAAAGGGCTTGGAACATGGCTTAGTAGTAGAGGAGCTAACATTTGCAAGGCCAAGGTTTATCACCAACATCCATCCATCTCTCTCTCTCTCTCTCTCTCTCTCTCTCTCTCTCATTCTCTCACACACATAGACACACACTCTCACACAAATATAACAAAATCACACACAAACACACATGTATACACACACACACATACAGGGTTGCTTCACTGCAACGGTCTTTTTTCTTTTTTTGTTTTGTTTTGTTTTTTGAGACAGTGTTTCTCTGTAGCCCTGGCTGTCCTGGAACTCACTTTGTAGACCAGGCTGGCCTCGAACTCAGAAATCCACCTGCCTCTGCCTCCCGAGTGCTGGGATTAAAGGCGTGCGCCACCACGCCCGGCCTATTTTTTTTTTTTTCCTTTGGCACTGCAACGGTCTTCAATCATCCCAGTCAAGTACCCAAGATGGCCTTCTGTTCAGCTTTTTTTTTTTTAATATTCTATTTATTTATTATATGTAAGTACACTGTAGCTGTCTTCAGACACTCCAGAAGAGGGCATCAGATCTTGTTACAGATGGTTGTGAGCCACCATGTGGTTGCTGGGATTTGAACTCAGGACCTTTGGAAGAGCAGTCGGTGCTCTTACCCGCTAAGCCATCTCACCAGCCCCCTCTGTTCAGCTTTTTAGTGGTTGTAATCAGTTTCCCTTTCTCGTTACCCAGAGCTCGGATTCGTCCACAGCAACAGTTGGCAAGCACAAATTTACATCAAGTGACCTCCTTCCGAGTGGAATGTTTCTCAAGGCTGCTGACCAGGCTCTGGATTCCACTGGTGGTATAGAAAGAGTCTCCAGCAGAGATCAAAGCGGATCTACTACTGCACTTCGGGATATGGCCCACGAGCCATCCCAGGTCATATCCGAGACAGATCTCCAGACATATGCAAGAAGAGATGAGCAACTCCCTGGCCAGACTCAACGTGGTGAGATACCCAGGACGGAACCACTCGGCACGGATCAGCCTGGATTGATAGGCCCTGTGATGCCTATTGATAAACCTCTGAGTGGTGTGCTGCCACCATCAGGACCTGACAGGGAACTGAGAAAGCCGAGTACAGTCCAGCTTGGTACAGTTCTACCTAGCACCTACCCACCAGGCACGATGCTGCCTGGAATGGACCAAGAAGGCATGGAACAGGCTGCTATGCGTGACAGTGGTCAGGGACCGTGGCCCGTGGCTCAGCAAGGGTTGATACCAGCAGGCGTAGATCATCATGGATTGCCGAAACCAGGCACAGGCCAGCAAGGACCGCCCCCACATCATATGGATCAGCAGGGATTGGTAACGCCTGGCACAGACCAACGTGCGTTCTCTCCATCTCAGTCAGATGAACGTACCTTGGTGTCACTTGGTTTGATGCAAGTTAGTACAGATCAACAAGGATTTAGGCAGTCCAGCTTAACATCACGCTTTATACAACCTGGTGCAGAACAGCCCAGGGTAGAGCAACATGATGTAGCTCGGCCTGGTTTAGATCGGCGCAGTTCAGTGCCTGTGGGCACAGAACGGCGGTCGTTGCAGGTTCTTGCAGAGAAACGTAGTTCAGTACCCATTGAGGTAGAACGGCAGAGTCTGGCACAGTCTAGGGCAGGTCAGCAAGGTTTGGGACAACCTAGCAGCACAGTTTGGGGTGGTTTGGTACAGCCTGGCACAGACCAACATTTGGTGCCTCCTGGTGTAGGTCAGCCTAGCTTGATTCAATCTGGTGCATTTCCACTTAGTGTGGCACAACTTGGTGCAGATCAGCAAGTTCTAATACAAACAGACACAGGGCAACCTGTTTGGGTTCAAGCAAGCACAGGTCAGGGTGGCTGGGGACAGCCTAGTGTAGATCAACGTGGTTTAGTACAAGTTGGAATGGATCAGCAGGAGCTGAGACAACCTGGTGCAGTTCAGCAAGGGCTGGTGCAGCCAGGTGCATACGCACCTAGGTTGAAGCAAGTTGATGCAAGTCAGGATGGTTTGTTTCAACCTGGAATGGACCAGCGTGGTCTGCTACAGCCTGGTACAGACTGGAGTTCGGTGCAGCCTGATGTAGATCAGCTTGATATGGTACAACCACATGGAGTTCTGCCTAGCCTGGCACAACCACGTGGAGTTTTGCCTGGCATGGTCCAACCAGGTGGAGTTCAGCCTGGTGTGTTGCAAGCAGGTGCAGTTCAGCCTGGCTTGGTCCAGCCGGGTGCAGCTCAGCCTGGCATGGTCCAGCCGGGTGCAGCTCAGCCTGGCATGGTCCAGCCGGGTGCAGCTCAGCCTGGCATGGTCCAGCCGGGTGCAGCTCAGCCTGGCATGGTCCGGCTGGGTGCAGCTCAGCCTGGCTTGGTCCGGCCGGGTGCAGCTCAGCCTGGCATGGTCCGGCCGGGTGCAGCTCAGCCTGGCATGGTCCGGCCGGGTGCAGCTCAGCCTGGCATGGTCCAGCCGGGTGCAGCTCAGCCTGGCATGGTCCAGCCGGGTGCAGCTCATCTTGGCATGGTCCAGCCGGGTGCACTTCAACTTGGCATGGTCCAGCTGGGTGCAGTTCAGCCTGGCATGTTGCAAGCAGGTATAGTTCAGCCTGGCATGGTCCGGGTGGGTGCAGTTCAGCCCAGTGTGTTGCAGGCTGGTGCAGTTCAGCCCGGTGTGTTGCAGGCTGGCGCAGTTCAGCCTGGTGTGTTGCAGGCAGGCGCAGTTCAGCCTGGTGTGTTGCAGGCAGGCGCAGTTCCGCCTGGTGTGTTGCAGGCAGGTGCAGTTCAGCATGGCCTGGTCCAGCCTGGTGCACTTCCTAGTGGTTGGGGGCAGCCTGTTGCATACTCACCTGGCTTGGGCCAACCTGGTATAGGTCAGTACGGTTTGGTTCAGCCAAGAGATGATGGATATGGTTTTGTGCAGCCCGGTGTAGCACATGGTTTACTCCAACCTAGTGACAGTCAGAGTGCTTTGATGCAACCTGGTTTGGGTCAAGTTGAGTGGATACAACCTAGAATGAGTCGTCATGATTTAGTACAACCTGGTGCAGATGAGAGTGGTTTAGTCCAAGGTAGAATGGCTCGGCAGGATTTGGCACAACCTGGCAAGGCCCGGCATGGTCAGGCACAACCTGGCAAGGCCCAGCATGGTCAGGCACACCCTGGCATGGCTCAGCAGGGTTTGGCACAATCTGACTTGGCACAACCTGGAGCACCTAGTGCAGACAAGTTTGGCTTGGTGCAGCCTATAGTGGACCAGAGTGGTTTTATGCAGCCTGGCATAGACCAACAAGGCTTGATACAACCTAGAATGTACCAGTCTGGTTTTGTGGAACCTTCTGATCTTCAGCGTAACTTCTTGCAACCCAGAGAAGTTCCTCCTAGGCTAGTCCAGCCTGTCGTGGATCAGGGTGGTCTGCTGCAGGCTGAACCGGCTAGGATGGTGCAGCCTATCACAGATCAGCATGGCCTGGTGCAGCCTATCACAGATCAGAGAGGCCTGGTGCAGCCTGGAACTCTTCAGCCTAGGCAAGTGCAGCCTGTTACAAGTCATCCAAGCCTGGTGCAGTTTCTCCTGTCTCCACGTGGCCTGATGCAGCCAAGTGCAGATCAACTTGGTTTGGTGCAGCCTGGCATGGAGCAGCTAGGGGAAGAAAGGCGTGGCTTACTGCAGCCTGGCATGGAGCAGCTAGGGGAAGAAAGGCGTGGCTTACTGAAGCCTGGCATGGAGCAGCTAGGGGAAGAAAGGCGTGGCTTACTGCAGCCTGGCATGGATCAGCCAGGTTTGTTGCAGCCTAGGACATATAGGCTTGACATGATACAGCCTGGAATGGTTGAGCCAGGTGCAGGCCCTCAGGGTTTGGATCAGCCTGACTTGGTCCCACCTGGTGCTTTTCCACCTTCTTTTATTCATCCTGGTGTATTGCCTCGAGGTATATTTCAACCTACTACACTTCCACGTGGTTTCAGACAACCCACTCTAACTCACCCAGACTTTATAACACCAAGCATAGACCTTCGCTTTCCAACAATGGACGATGAATCCCAGCAACCACAATTTCCCCAGTTATTTCAGCTTCCTATAGCACGCCAAGCCAGGCAAGATATACTTCCTGAAGTGGTCCATCAGATCCCAGTTCAAAAAGCCAAGACAAAGACAGTTGAAGTTCAGTATGATACAGAAGACGCTGACCTGCCTAAACAAGTACAGAGAGTTGAGGTGGATACCCAGGTCTCTTGGGACCTAAGTAACCTTGACTCGGCTGCCCAAACTGCCCCAGAACAAGTTATCATGGACTCCAGGACTCAGGAATCCTGGAACTATCTTCAGCAGTTCTCATCAGTAAGCGGGACTCGTCGAGAGCAGCGGCAGGAGTCACTGGAGAAACTGGCTCCAAGCTTCCCCATGGCGGTGGAAACATTGCGCCTGATTGGGGAGCTCATCTCCCTTTATTTAGAACTGAAGGAACAGTTGAAAGGCTTAGATGAGGACCTGGCCGGCCAGACTGACTTTGAGAAAATCCAGTACCTAATCACAACCATAGGTGAGTATCCTTTGCCACAGAGGGAAAGTAGCCTCGTTCCCTCTCTCCCTGGGGCAGGGCACACTCCTATCCAGACCTGACTCCACATGCGGGGCGGCAGCACTGGAGGCAGCAGCAGCAACCTGTGGGGAGGCCAGATGTGTAGATAGGAGAGTGTGAGACCAAGCCAGCAGGATTGGGGTAGACTTGAGAGAGGCATGAAGCAGGCTTCTGGGCCTTTGTCAGGGCAGCAGAGATGAAGGTGTACACGGTGAGGGCATAGCATGGGGGGGAAGGGGGTGTCAGGGGGAGAGCTGCAGAACAGAGCTCACCACTACCCAGTCACAGCTCAGTAGTAGGTAGAGATGGCAGAGGCAGCAGGAGATAGATACCTAGCAATCAGACACCATGTGGACAGACACGGGTCCTCTCCTCTTCTACCTCCTTGCCCAATTACTTGAGCCAGGGAAAACAGGATCAAGCAATCTGCTGACTTGACCTCTGGGCTCAGTTCATTATTGAGAGACTGTAAAACAGATTAAAGAGCCCAATAGGAATCCTGATGCTAGCCTCCATATTCCGTAGTCAAAAAGACCGTACCCCAGGACCTGGCAGAGCAGCTGAAGAGCCTAAAGATGTTGAACAAGGAAGTCCGGCAGGACAAGGCAAAAGTGCGTATGGGAGGGTGGGCTTCCGTAGTTCTTTTTTCTTTTCTTTTTTTTTCTTTTGGTTTTTCGAGACAGGGTTTCTCTGTGTAGCCCTGGCTGTCCTGGAACTCACTTTGTAGACCAGGCTGGCCTCCAACTCAGAAATCCGCCTGCCTCTGCCTCTCGAGTGCTGGGATTAAAGGCGTGCACCACCACGCCCGGCTCCATAGTTCTAAGTTAACAATCATGAGCCCTGTTGGGAACTCTCTAGCAATGGAGGCCATTGCAGGAGGCTGCTGGGTACCCGCTGCCTCACCCATGAGATAGAAGAGGGGCTGAACAAGCAAGCAGTCGGCTGCCTTCGGGAAGCCAACATCAGGCCTGTCTGACCCTTGGCTTCCTCTGTGCTTGTAGCTGGAGAAGATACAGAAGTTTCTGGATAGCACTGCTGACACCATCGGAGCGAAGGAGGTGAAACCTAACCATCTGAGCTTGCAGCTGGGCATCCTCAGGTGACACTCCTTTGCCACCTCGGGAGGAGCGGGGGCGGGGGGCCGTCTGGCCTCATGGTTAAGGCCCAGGCAGTAGAGGTCTACCTCCCCACATTCTGCAATGGTCATTGTCTCTCATCTGTATTGTAACGGCTCCTCAGGTTGTTCTAGTCTTTACAAGATCTATTAGAAGACACCCCCCCACACACAACATTCCTAAAATGGCAGGACCAGGACTGGGAGGAACACCAGTGTCCTTCCTTGGGCTATGTCCCACCATACCACCCCCTTTCCTGATTTGGGATCCCTAGACAGAGGCTCCTGGTGGCCTTAGTGTGCTGTGTGTCCCACAGCCAGGCCTCTGCTCTTCTGAGCAAAGGGTTCTGGGCAGTGGTGGGACCAGCTATTCTCTAACGACTGCAGAGTCACCATGTCTGACATCGAGAAGGAGCTGAATGAGTTGAGAGAGAGCCAGGATCGAGGCAAGGCCGCCATGGAGAACTCTGTCTCTGAGGCGTCTCTTTACCTGCAGGATCAGGTGAACAGTCTGTGGCCAAGGTCCAAGGTCCCTCCCAGGGTCAGGACAGAGGGTTGGCAGCCTAGCCCCCGCCAACCTGGAGACCAGCCATGGGGGGTGGGCGGGTGGAGTCACTTTTCTGTCGCTGTGATAAAATACCATGACCAAAAGGGACTTGCCTAAGCTTGGCAAGTCTGGCTGCCAGAGCCAGAGACTGGCAGGCTACATTTCAACCAACACAAAGGAGTCAACAGCCATGGACCAAGTGTTCATATGCACAGGCCTTGGAGGGCACCTCTCACCCAAAGCACTGCAGAACAGCAGGAACACTTGACTGCTGCTCGGCTGGGTCCAAGCACTCAAGTTCAAAGGCAAGGGCACCAGTGCAGGAGTTGAGACACAGGCTTCTCCCCTGTCTGATTCCTATTGTGTATTTCCTTTCATTCATACATCATAAAACACGCCTTCAGTTCCAGCACTTGGGAGACAGAGGCAAGCAGATCTCTGAGTTCAAAGCCAGCCTGGTCTACAGGGTGACTTCTAGGACAGCCAGGGCTGTACAGAGAAGCCATGTCCTTAAAAAAAAAAAAAAAGAGCAAAACAAACAAAAACACCTTTTAATCACATTTTGTTATTTTTGAATAAGTTAACATATTTTACATCATTTCTTCCTTCCCACAAGCTGTCCTATATACCCTAGTTTGTTCTCTTTCAAATTCATGGCTTCTTTTTCTTCTACTGTGTGTGTGTGTGTGTGTGTGTGTGTGTATTAAAAGTGCGTCCTGTTTGTTCCCTGTAGTGTTCCTCATTTGTATGTTTTCAGGGACTGGCCACTGATATTGGCATGATTCCCCCAGAGAAGACACTCTCCTTCTGATCTCAGTATTCCTGGGTTGCCTGCACTTCTTTCTGAGGCTGAGAGGCCCCAGGAGTAGCTTCTCTAGGTGTCAATCTTATTTAGTAATGTGTGAGTGTGTGCATGCCTGAGGGGAGGAGGCACAGGACCCTGGAGCTGGAGTTACAGTGACACCCTGATGTGGACGCTGGGGCCTGAAGCCGAGTCCACTGGAGGAGCAGCGCATGCGCTTGATCACAGAGCCAGCTCTTCAGCTCTTTCTCTTTTATTTTACTGCATGTTTTGGGAACTTTTGCCCTCACGTATGTGCACCACATGTGCGGAGTCCTCTTGGAGTCCCAGAAAAGAGCATCAGGTCCCCTGGAACTGGAGTCCTAGATGGTTGTGAGCCACCATGCAGGTGCTGAATCCAGGTCCCCTTAGGGAGCAGTACGTGCCCTTAGCCACTGAGCTGTCTTTCCAACTCTGGTGTCCACTTTCATTGTGACTCAAAAGAATCCATTCTGTGGCCAATAGAAGATTCTACCTCCATCCATCATGTGGACAGCTGGGTTGCTCCTCTCTTCTAGCTACTGGGATTCGTGCTGCTGTGAACATTTGTGTGCACGTGTCCTTTCCTCTTGGGCATGGATCCTGGAGTAGAGCTTCTGCATGGTATAGCGACTGAACACTCAAGGAACTCACTGGCTGCTTCCCCAGATGAAACCCTGGCAGCAGGGCATGACGGCTGCCGGCTTCCATGTCTTTGTCATCAGTTACCCCCCCCCTCTCTTTTTTTTTTTTTTTTTTTTTTTTTTCCGAGACAGGGTTTCTCTGTGTAGCCCTGGCTGTCCTGGAACTCACTTTGTAGACCAGGCTGACCTCAAACTCAGAAATCCGCCTGCCTCTGCCTCTCGAGTGCTGGGATTAAAGGCATGCACCACCACACCTGGCTCTCTTTCCTCTTTTAAGGTTTATTCCATTTGTTCTTAATTATCAGAGCCTGCGTGTGCTTGTGTGTGTGTTTAAATGTGTTGTGTGTATGCATTGTGTGTATATGTTTATATGTGTGTTTTGTGTGTGTATATGTGCCTATGTATGTTTATGTGTGTATGCATGTGTATTAGTGTGTGTTTGTATATGTATGTACATGTTGTGTTTTGTTATGTGTGTGCTGTGTTTGTGTATGTATATGTACACATGAGTGATGTGTTTGTATATATGTGTTTGTGTATGTATATGTGTGTGTTTTGTGTTTTTTATGTGTATGTATGTGCTGTGTCTTTGTGTTGTGCGTGTATGTGTGTGTGTTTATGTATGTGTGTATGTGTATGTATATGTGTGTTGTGTATATGTGTGTTTGTGTATGTATATATGTGTGGTTTGTGTTTTGTATGTGTGTGGTGCTGTGTGTCTTTGTGCTGTGTGTGTATGTGTGTGCATGTGTTGTTGGTGTGTGCACATATGAGTATGGGTGTTCAGAAGGAGGTGTCAGATCTTTCAGGGCTGAAGTTAAGATCACTGGGAGGCATCGTGTGGGTGCTGGGAACCAAATCTGAGTCCCTGTGAGAGCAGCGCCAGTGCACTTGGCAGCTCAGCCATTTCTCCAGCTCCTCTTCTCTCCTTTTTGAAAGCAACAGGGTGTGGAGTGTTACTATGGCTTGGATTTGCATTTCCCCAGGAACTAGACCTTCTCCTGTGTCTACTGGCCATCAGGTGCTTTCTGTGCTGAAACACATCGTGCTGGAGAGATCAAACTCAGTGCCTTATATGACAAACAGTATTTTCACCGCGCTACACTCTCAACCTCCCCCACACCCAAGTTCCTTCATGACTCCAAGTGGATTGTCCTGTAAGGGCAGGTGTAAATGTTGGTTTTATCTCTTCGGATGACGTGCAAATTCACAGTGTAGGCTGAGCCCAGAGCATTTTTTTTCCTCTGTTCTAACTATTCCTAGGCATAGAATCTTTTAGCCTCTGTACAATCTAATCTTCCAAGCTGACTGATTTAATCCCGCTTCTCTTGGATTCTAACTGAATTGTTCTGCCTGGCCTCATGCTAACTTTGGCAATTTGTTGTGATCTTCTAGCGCCCTATTCTCTGGCTCATTCTGTCTTCACCTGTGTCTAGCCTGTCTCTGTAAAACTGTCCCAGTAAAACTGACATACACACACATACCACACACCACACACCACACACCACACACTACCTCTGTTTTTGCTACCCTGCTTTAAGCTCTGGGAACAGGCCATGCTTACCAACCCTTGCCCAGAGAATATTAGATCCTTGGATAAAAAACACAGACACAGCCGGGCGTGGTGGCGCACGCCTTTAATCCCAGCACTTGGGAGGCAGAGGCAGGTGGATTTCTGAGTTCGAGGCCAGCCTGGTCTACAAAGTGAGTTCCAGGACAGCCAGAGCTACACAGAGAAACCCTGTCTCAAAAACCAAAAAAAAAAAAAAAAAAAAAAAAAAAAAAAAAAAAAAAAAAAAAAAAAAAAAAAAAAAAAAAAAAAAAACCCAAAAAAAAAAAAACAAAACACACAGACACACACACACACACACATTGTTCAATTTTAACCTGCCTTATTGGCTCAATGGTTGGACTCTTCTAAGCTTTCCTTGGCTAGTGGGCCCTTCCCAATACTCCTAGCTCAACACTAAATAAACTCCCACCTGGGGAAGCGGCCTATGGACGCTCTGCCCTAGATCTCACATGGCTGTTCACCTTTTGTCCCTCCAAAACATGGTAAAACAAAACAAAACAAAACAAAAAACCCTTTCCTCCTCTGCATCTCTTCACCTCCCCTCTGGGGAACCAGAAGTCCTGCCTCTTTCTTTCCACTCAACAATTGACCCCTGACATATTTATTTATTTATTTATTTATTTATTTATTTATTTATTTATTTTTGGTTTTTCGAGACAGGGTTTCTCTGTATAGTGCTGGCTGTCCTGGAACTCACTTTGTAGACCAGGCTGGCCTCGAACTCAGAAATCTGCCTGCCTCTGACTCCCAAGTGCTGGGATTAAAGGTGTGTGCCACCATGCCCAGCTGGTACATCTTTATTGATAGATCAAGAACCAACTGGAAAACAAGACCTTAGCATCAGATCCACACACCCACCGCTGACTCCCCCACCACTCCCTCTGCTCTTTAGTAGCTTCTTTTTCCTGTGCTGTTTTCCTGTATGCTGGGCATATCCTATGTCTGACTCATTCTGTCAAATCTTTCTCTGGTTCATCACTTTGTCTGCCCCTCAATTAGACTTCACTTTCAGACATGGGTGCTTCCTTCTACAAATGAATCTTTTTTTTGGGGGGGTGGGGGTTCGAGACAGGGTTCCTCTGTATAGCCCTGGCTGTCCTGGAACTCACTCTGTAGACCAGGCTGGCCTCGAACTCAGAAATCTGCCTTCCTCTGCCTCTGCCTCTGCCACCACACCCGGCTTCTACAAACAAATTTTAGGGATTAAATGTGTATACTAAGGGCATGTCTTGTATTCCAGCCAGGGCATGTTTGCATTCTGTCTAGATCATATCTTTGGATATGGTCCCCTATCAGAGCAGTCATGTTGCTGGATTAAAATCTCTCTACAGGCAGGAGGAGGTTCAGAGAGTCAAAGGTCAGATCAGATTATCAACCCAAAGTACACACCTGATCTCGGCAGCCTTGGGGGACATCCCAGGACCACAATGAACTTTTAAAGAAGCCATATGCCTCACCCCACCCACCCCCATCTCTCTTTCTTTCTTTCTTTCTTTCTTTCTTTCTTTCTTTCTTTCTTTCTTTCTTTCTTTCTTTTTTTCATTCTTTCTGCAGTGCTGGGATGGAGCCCAGACTCCCACCCAAACACTCCATACCCAGCTCCGGGTATCCTTGCATCCTTTCCAGCAGGTTCCACCTTCTGCACCACCTGCTCATTCTGGCTCCTGGCTGCCTGGCCTTCTGCCTTTCTCCAGCATACTTATACCTTCTTAGGCCGTTCTATCTGAAATGTCCTCCTGCTCCTGATTTTTCCTGGAGACCTGCTTTTTATCCTTGAAGGTTCTACTGAGATACCTAGCTTTTCTGGGGATTGTTTTAACTCAGAGATTGATATGCCCTTTTCAACTCTGGCAGCCATATGCTGCAACAGGCCTTAGCTCAGGACCCATCCTCAGCAAGCTGCAGACCCTGTGAGCTCAGAACACAAGGGAAATGTGTTGAGTGTGGGGCTGCAACAGGAGAGCAAACTTCCGGTTTATGGCAGTCTGAGGGAGGCCATTCCTTTGACTGACTCCTGGGGCCTAACTTCATTCATGCATGCCTTTCTCCCTCACCGCTCCTGGCTGCACACCTCTCTCCTGGCTGCACACCTCTCTTCTATTTCTGTCCTCCAGGAACTTGTGTGTCTCTCACACGGTCTCAAACACCTTCCCTAAGCTCTAGAGAAACTGTCTGGTAGCACTGACCACTAGAAAGCAGATGGTGTGACATGACCATGACCCTTTTGGAAGCTGGGCGGCAGGCATCCTTAGGCTGGTGGTTCTTGAATCCAACTGACCACCCAGGACCAACAATCATTGGTGGTAACCAAGTAAGACTATAGGGAGAAGAGGAAAACAGGAGGGCCAGGCTGAGTGGCTTGCCCTGGAAGCCACTTGCCCCTCCAGACCCAGAGATATCCCTGTACCTTGCTCTGCACCTCTCACATTCCTTTGTTGTTAGAGCTTACGTCCTGGGTGAGACAGATGTGCAAGGCCACTGCCCACACCTTGTGCTGCAAGAACTTTACATCATCAGGGCCCCGGGAGACCACAAGGCTTAGCTACAGAAGCTGGGTGGGTTTTGTCATTAATGCTGCCTGCTGGCAGTAAAAGTACTTGAAAAACCATGAGCTGGGTAGAGATCAACTGTGTACTGTGTGCAGCGCCTTCTGTGACACCCCGAGGAGGCAGCAACTGCCTGTCTCCCAGCAGGGGACAGGCAGAGTATGCCACACCATTGGTTAGACATGACCTTACCCCCCACCTCCCTGCCCCCCCCCGCCCTTCATGTCTGTCCTGTCTGCAGCTGGACAAGCTCAGAACCATCATTGAGAGCATGCTGAGCTCCTCCTCCACGCTGCTATCCATGAGCATAACCCCACACAAGACCACCGCCGGCCTAGTGCCCGGCCAGATTGACCCTGAGGCCACCTGTCCGGCCTGCAGTCTGGATGTGAGCCACCAAGTCAGTCTGCTGGTCCAGCGCTATGAGCAGCTACAGGACATGGTCAGTGGCCTTGCTGCCTCCAGACCCTCCAAGAAGACCAAGCTGCAGGGCCAGGTGAGTCTCTCTCTCTGCCCAGCTCCAGTTGCAGGGTGGCTGGATGTGGAGTTAGGAGCATATGGAAGGGTGGACCCAGTGGGTGGGACACATAGCGCCTATTACGGGATACAGGCACAGCTGCAGGACACACTGCCCCTCGGTGGCCAGCGTTTCCAACACTTTGCAGATGTCCCCTGGAGGGAAGGCTTGCTGCCGGGCGGAGGGTCACCACCAGATCTTGCTCTTGGATTGAGATTTGGTTCCAATTGCTGCCCACGCCTCAGCTCTCGGTCATGGGACAGCACAGGACATGTGAGCCTCAGTCACCTCTTGGATGACTCCAAAGGCCACTGATGCCAGTCCACCAGCATGTGGGGGGATTGGTGACAACATCCAGAGGAGGACACAACTGTCTTAGATGCCTCTGAAGAAAGCCAGGATGGATTTGAAGTGAGCGCACGTGCCGGGTGATGGTGGTTTTGATTTTAACGTGTATGTGTTTCTTTGCGTGTGTGTATATGTGCATCCGTGCACATGCACATTGCATGGCATACTTGCAGAAGCCAGAGGACAGCTTGCAGGAGTCAGTTCTTTCTTTCCATGATGTAGGTCCTGGGGGTTGAAGTCAGGTCACCAGGCTTAGCAATAAGTAACCTTCACATATGTAGCTGCCTGGCCCTGGCTTTGTCTTTTTTATGACAGCCTTGTGTGGTAGCCCAGATTTTTACTAGAACTTCTCATCTTCCTGAGCGTGGGGGTCACATTCTAAGTTCTAAAGGCAGCCTGTCCATGGGACTGCTTCATGGGTTGCCCCAGCAGCCTCCAAAAACTCCCCTGTCACTGCTGCAGGATGAGGAGCTGCTGGGCCACGTGCAGAGTGCCATCCTACAAGTCCAGGGTGACTGTGAGAAGCTCAACATTACCACAAGCAACCTCATCGAGGACCATCGGCAGAAGCAGAAAGACATTGAAGTGAGCAGCTGCAGAGGCTCGCCTGCCCCACCCACCCCTGCGGGCTCCGGCCTTGCTGACTCCTTGGCTTTCTCTGTCCGCTGGCCTCCAGGTGCTGTATCAGGGGATAGAAAGGCTGGATAAGGAAAAGGCCAACAGAGAGCACCTGGAGATGGAGATTGACGAGGTGAGCCTCCGGCTCCTCTTCAGCCAGTGGGGGAGGGGGGGGAATGGGGGTGGAGGAGTTGGGTGGGGAGGGCAAGGGATGTGAGGGGAGCTGGAGACAGGCTGCCCGAGGACCATCCCTGCCCCATGCTGGTCTCCCACGCAGAAAGCCGACAAGAGCGCCCTGGCGTCCAAAGTGAGCCGGATCCAGTTTGATGCCACTACAGAGCAGCTGAATCACATGATGCAGGAATTGGTGGCCAAGATGAGTGGGCAGGAGCAAGACTGGCAGAAACTTCTGGATAAGCTCCTGGCGGAGATGGACAGCAAGGTGAGGGTGGGAAAAGATGCAGTGCAGGTTGGGCGGCTCGCTTGCCCTGCCATGCCATCAGGGCAACACCGCTCTCTGCAAGCATAGATTCCCCCCCCCCCCCCCCCCCCCCCCCCCCCCCCCCCCCCCCCCCCCCGTCTACTTGCCGCCTCGAGCTTATCTGGTGTCCATCCCCCAGCTGGACCGCCTGGAGTTGGACCCGTTGAAGCAGATGCTGGAGGATCGCTGGAAATCACTGCGGCAGCAGCTCAAAGAGCGCCCTCCACTCTACCAGGCAGACGAGGCAGCTGCCATGCGGAGGTGAGGCCCGGAAGGCAATGGGGATCGCTGGGAGGCCCCAGATGAGCGGTGCATGACTGATTCTGCCCAGAACTGTCAATCAGGCGGAGGGACTGCATTTTTGAGTTGAGTAACTTGGCCAGATCCTTCAAATAGTGGTGGGGAAAGGCAGAAACGAGGTGCAAGGCTCTTGGGGTTAGATTTCGGTACACTGGATTTCCGGGGCAGAAAGACACCTCCAAAGTGTCCCTTTGGAAACTGGCTAGGGAAATCCCACTCATGTCCACCAGGGGACACCAGAGGCACATACAAGCTATACCGAGCTGGCTAGCTGGCTCAGAATGTGTGCCTGCAAGGGATGATGAGGTGAATTCCCAGGGAGTAGGGCAGGATTTGCCACCCCTCCTGCAGGGGGTCCAAGCTCTCCGGATCTCACTGGCTGTGTCCCATTCCTGACAGGCAGCTCTTGGCTCATTTCCACTGCTTGTCCTGTGACCGTCCCTTGGAGACAACTGTGACTGGACAGTGAGTGGGCACACCTCAACCACAGCATCTGGTGGCAGGGAGAAGGCTTTGAAGCAGGGACGCATCTCCCATACCCACTCGCCTCGCCTCTTGTCCTGGGTCCATCTCTGTCCCTGGTCCCTGGGCCTTCCTATGGGGCCCACACTGAATAGCCAGGGCCAAGGGCCATCCTGGAGAGCACAGCACGGCAGTGGGTGGCTGAGCGGTGGGATTTCTCTCTCACACACACCCCTCCCCCTTCTCTCTGTCCCTGCCCAGGGTCATCTCTGTGACCCCCATAATTTCGAGCATGCCAGGGCACCGTTCCATCCGGCCTTACACTGTGTTTGAACTAGAGCAGATCCGACAGCAAAGCAGAAGGTATGGGACAGTGGGGTCCTGGGCAGGGGGAGGAGAAGGGAGGGCAGCGGGTGAGAGGGGGGCAGAGATGACTTGAGAGTGCACACTGGGAGTAGCCCAGAGTGTCTCTGACCGGAAGCACCATGGAGGACCTGAACTGACTTCCTTTTTTGTTTTGTATTTAGTTGTTTCTGTTGTTTATTTTATGGGGTTTGTTGTTGTTACATTTTAAGCATTTATTTTGTTGGGGCTTTTGTGTTAGGGAAAACCTTCCCCAGCGAGTCTGGTCCCTCACCGGACTTTTCTAGGTGCTGAGCTGCCCAATGACCCTCAGCCCTCAGTCAAGGGCTATGGGGCTCTATCAGTTCCCAAGTAGCCGTTCAGTTCACACCCGCTCCTGCACAACAAGGGCCTGGAGCCAAAGCAGGGGCAACCACACAAGGTCCTGCCTGGTCCTGGGCTGACCTCTTTCCTGGGTCCCCCAGCCTGAAGCTGGGTAGCAGCTTCCCTCGGGGTGATGCGTCCCAGATGGAGAGGAGTGTGGGGCGCCTGCACAGCATGCACTCTAAGATGCTGATGGACATTGAGAAGGTGCAGATCCACTTTGGAGGCTCTGTAAAGGCCAGCAGCCAGATGATCCGAGAGCTGCTGCACACCCAGTGCCTCAGCCACCCGTGCTACAAACGGTAGGACAGAGTCCAGGGACACACAGGCCCTGATGAAGGCCAAGCTTGGCTTCTGCTTGCCCGGGGGTCCATTGCGGGGTGGGGGTGGGGGTGTGGGGCTGGGAACAAGGGTGAGATTGTGAGTGTGCACACACACACACACACACACACACACACACCATGTGACATGGTATGTGTAGCTTCAGGCTTACTTACCTGCCTGTCCCAGGTAACACTCCTGGGTGGCTCAAAGTGATGACTGCTCTAACCCCCTCCCTGTGTCTGTCTACATCCCAGGGGAGCAGACACAGCAGATTACACCTACTCGACTGTCCCCCGTCGCTGTGGGGGCAGCCACACCCTCACTTACCCCTACCGGCGAAACCGCCCGCAGCACCTGTCTCCTCTGGAGGAGATCCAGATCTCCATGAAGGTCTGTCAGGAGCCATGGAAAGGATAGCCCCGCCATGTCCCCTCTGGAAAACCACCTAAAGTCCCATCAGTTGGCCCTCTTTCTCCCCCTCCCTCCCTTGCTGTCCCAGGGGTTGCTAGGCAACCTCTTTACTGCCAAGTTGCCTCCCCAAAGTTGCTGAGGCAGGCCTTGAACTCACGATCCTTGGGCCTCGGCCTCTCAAAGGAGCTAGGGGCCTTTCATTTTTGAGAGTGAGTCTTGCTATTTACAGTCCTGGCTGGACTGGTACTAGCTATATATCTCCCAGACTGGCCTTGAAGTCAGTGGGAAGCCTGCTGCCAGTCTCCAGAGAGCCAGGATTACAGGCATGTGCCCTCAGGCCTCATTTCAGGGGGTGAGGCACGGGGTTGGGGGCGGAGGGGGAGGCAGGGGAAGGCAGGGCAGTTCTGAGCACTGCTGGCTGACAGTGTCTGCACTCCAGGCCTTCCTGGGGGATACTCAGGCTGTTACAATGCTAATGGACATACACACTCCTCTCTAGCACGATGAGGTTGATATCTTGGGCCTCGACGGACACATCTACAAGGGACGGATGGATACACGGTTGCCAGGCATCCTAGGGAAAGATGGTGAGTGTCTAGACAGCCTTGAGTTCCTTCCGGGTTCTCTCTTGGGTGACAAAGGATAGTTGTCTATCTCCTGGTATGGGCATGTCTTGGGTCACTGGGCCCTAAGGACTTTCTTTCTCCTCCTGAAGCCAAGTAGCTGCTTTCTTTCTAGTGGAGAGCAGCACCAGACCTTGGCCAGTCCCCTGGTAGTGGCCTTGTCCTTTCTCGCTGGCCTTCACACCTCCACAGCTGAGTTTTCCCACCGCTGCCTCAGTGCCCTGTAACAATACAGCCAAGCCCTGCCGGACTTTTCCAAAACTCAGCAAAGGGTGGTTATCTGATTCCAGTACCAAACCAGGCTCCTGAAGGCCCACTTCCGGTTCTTACCAGAAGTTCCGACCATGCCTTGTGCCTTCCTTAGTTTCTCTTTCCTGAAAGGCAAGTCCAGGACACACTCACTCAGACCCTACACAAGGTCCTCAAGTGAATCTGAGCGGGCGGGCGGGAGGGCAGACTGGTGGGCAGGTAGACATGTAGATGAATGTAGTCTCTAAGGGGGCACAGCCACAAACTCAGCATGTGGAGGACCCCCACCTCAGCCGGCTCCTGTTCCCCAAGGTCCTCCCCACAGCTCTCACTGGTGCTCACCCTTCTCACGCCCTTTCAGCCCCAGGAGTGACAAAACACAACAAGGCTAAGCTGCAGCAGCTGCAGCAGCTGCAGCAGCTACAGCAGCTACAGCAACTGCAGCAGCTGCAGCAGGCCCAGCATGCCCGGCCCCACATGCACAGGCAGCCAAGCCTGGGCAACATGAGCTCGCCCCCCTCTCGGCCTCAGAGTGCACAGATGCTAGAGGACAGCAATGCAGGTAGGTCTCTTCTTCCTTTCCTCGGCAGCCTGGACACTGTCCCCAAGCCTTCCCTTCCTTGACAGCCCTCCAGCTTTCCTCCTGCCCAGGCTAGAGACAGCAAGGGCCAGGAAGTTCATGGATGTGACGGGAGGGAGAATGGAGAAAACCCAGTTCCTGAATGTTTGGTGTGTGCCAGATCTGTGAGGTGAACACTGTTGCTGTCCTACTCCACACAAGAAAACATGGGGACAGAGATGCACCCAGCTCTGACCACAGGCCCAAGGTCTTCCCTGCTCAGACACAAACTTTTTTTTTTTTTTTTTTTTTTTTTTTTTTGGTTTTTCGAGACAGGGTTTCTCTGTGTAGCCCTGGCTGTCCTGGAACTCACTCTGTAGACCAGGCTGGCCTGGAACTCAGAAATCTACCTGCCTCTGCCTCCCAAGTGCTGGGATTAAAGGCATGTGCCACCAAGCCCAGCTTCAGACACAAGCGTTTTAAGAGCCAGGCTACAACAAGCCCAGAGTATGTGCAATATCCCTCCCACCCCACCCCCACCCTTGCCTGTAGGTATCCTTCTCTGCCTCTAGCTCTGGGAAGCCCCTAGAGTCCCAGGTCTTCCCTGAGAAGCTAGATCACATAAAAGGCCAAGGGGCTAGGGGCCTCTGGGTTCCACCACACAAGGCCTATGGTCCTTGCTAGACTAGAATGTGAGGCTACGACCCACGCTGCCAGGTGACTAAACCCATCTCTCCCCTCATTGGGTCATGGGTGTGTCTGCATGCAGGATCAGCTCTCTCCCCAGAGGCAGACTGCTTGAAAACAACCCCACATGGTATTTTGCAAATGCTTGCAGGAGACCCAAGGATCACATTTGTACATTGTCCACTCACCCACCCCCAAGCTTTGTATGTTAGACCTCCGTGTGCTCTGTAACATATTTCCATTCCAACCCTGCGTCTGGAAGATCCCGTGGCACAAGGTAGTGTGCGTGGTACCCGTGGTGCCATACCATCAAGGTACATCGAGGCTACCTAGGTAGTTTTCGTCTACACAACAGCCCACACTACACCTACACTGATGTGTAGAGAGCAACGTGAACAACTGAGGGAACAGGGGCACTGAAAGGCTGAACAGTAAGTGGCCAAGGTGGAATTCAAGGGTCATCACCGGTAACCAAGAACAGGCCACAAGAGCATGTGTCTGTCATTTCTACTGGGCCCTTGCTTCTTTTAACAGGCTTTCAACTTCTACCTAGAAATACTTACCATATGGGAGAGACTGATGTTGAAAAATTTCTAAGGACAGGAGGCATACATGAAGCAGGTTCTTTCTGCAAGGACCTCGGAAGGGCCCTAAGCGTTTGCTCAGGAATGCTCAGGAATGCTTGTAACTGTGTGGCCCAGCCTAACAGCCAGGCTAATGGGGTTCACAACTTGCTTGGGCCTTGAGCAAGCTAGGGTGAACCCTGGTGGGTATGGGGGTGGGGTGGGGGGCCAGACAGAGCAAGCTGAGCCCCTCCTGTCTTGCAGTTCCTTCAGGGCAAAAGAAAGACAGACCAGTCTCCTCTGAGGGGCGTCTCCTGCAGTCGAACATGAGTCATTCATCCATCCCTACAGACATGGCCAGTCTGCAGGGTAGACAATCGGGGCTGAACATGCACATTGACCTGCCTCCTGGGGAGGGGCTGGAGGAGCCCACCCGGGGACCACGGTCCACCACTGCTCACTGAACGGAGGCATAAATAAACATTTTAAAAAAGGAGTTGGGTGCCAAGAGATCTCTCTGATGCCCTGCCTCAAGAACAAGGTCACCGGGCAGTGGTGGCTCACGCCTTTAGTCCCAGCACTTGGGAGGCAGAGGCAGGCAGATTTCTGAGTTTGAGGCCAGCCTGGTCTGAGTTCAAGGACAGCCAGGACTATACAGAGAAACCCTGTCTTGGAAGAAAAAACAAACAAACCCAAGGAGGTAGGTACCTGCTGTTGGCTGAGCAGCTCTGGGCTTCTAGGCCTCCTCCTCTGAGGGGGGCAGACCATTCCCCTGGACGGCAGGTCTGGTTTATGGTTGGAGAGCTAAGGCTTAAGCACCACTGAGCTGTCGAGAGGATGCATGTGGTCAGGGAGGTTGGGATGTTGCACTCAGGGAGAATAGCTGGGGAAGACTTCAGGCCTGGTTCTGGGAGCAGGGACAGGGAGGGCCTGGTCTAATCAGTGGTTATCTGACAGTGCTATCTGACAGTCCGAAGGGCTGGTCTGGGGCACTCTGGGTAGGCTAGGATCCAGTGTCTGTACACTGCTACCTGCTTCCTGGTGGCAGGCTTGGGGTAGCTCCAGCCAGAAGCACAAACACACTGACAGAAGGCTTCCATTCCAACCCTGCGTTTTAAACTTGTGTAGCAGCTGCTACAAATGGCAGCTTCAAAGCCAGGCCTGGTGGAGGGGCTTGGTGCATGGCTGCCTTGGCTAGGCTGGCAAGACAAGAGAGCAGGCCTGGCTCAGTCCTGGGAAGCCAACTGTATGGTCTATTCCCAAGGTGACTCTCAGCCCAGTCGGCTTGCTCCACACCTGTGGTCACTCGCTATCCAGGGTTCTTTAGGTTCAGGGTCTGGTCAGCTGAGAGTCCCCAGTACCACTGCTACCTAGCCCCATCTTAATCTAGGGCCTCCGGACAGATCTCAGTGGTCCACAAGAGAGCCTGACACAACTTAGGGTCCAAGAAACCCTGAATCACACTACTCAAGGCCAGCCTGGGCTATGCAGCAAGAACCGGTCTCAAAATAAAGCAGTTGCTATTCCCACCTCTGGATTGAGGTGTGCAGAGTGGGAGATGGGGCACCCCCACACCAGTTTCCACACACCCCCTTCTCACACGGGAAAGCATCTGGGGCAAGATGTTCACCTTGAGGTGTGAGAAAGGGGGAGACAAAAATCATACAGGAAAGTACAGCAGGAAACAGGTTTCTCACCGCGGGCAAAGGGCTCAGCCAGGGGTGCCCAGGGTGGAGGTCGCCCCTAGAGAATAATGTTACTCTTCCGTTCTTCAGTCTCCTGTGGTCACACTTGTGGTGGCATGGAAAAGGGGGCCTGGCTAAACCGAGCTTGTCTCTGGATCTAAGGGCAGAGTCAGGGCCTGCCCCAGCACCTACGTCTCCCACACTGGTACCTCCCTGGCAGTGCCATGACAGCTCAGTCTCCCTGGCCTGGAAGCTGGCCTCACAGTCAGAGGGACAGGACCCACATTCCCTCAGTTAGCTGGGCCAGCCTCCACCATTCCATACCTGGGCACAGCTGCCCTACCCTTTCCCCAAGCTGGTACTTCTGAATGGACCCTCGCCCCGGTGCTGGCAGCCCCTGCCTGGCCACCCACATACCTGCCAGGGTTTTCCCCTCCCAGCCTGGGAAATTACAGGTGGGCAGGGGAGTCTGTGAGGAGGCCCAGGGGGTTGTAACTAGGAAACAAAACCGAAAGGACAGACCCAGCTCCCAAGTCCAGCCATGTGTCACATACAATAGAAGGTAGCTGGGCCCATTGCTCTGCTCCACCCAAGAGGTAGGGGTGTGTGTGTGAGCTGGCCGCCTGGCTGGGGCCTGTAAGTTTCATTTCACTTTGGCTCCTGTCTTCCCCGTTCAGCTCTGTTTGGCTCCTCAGAGTTGAGGGTTAGGAGAGATTTAGCTCCACCGGAGTGGAGTCAGGAAGGCCTCCAGGAGATGGGTCACCCACTTGACATCCTGCAAGAGGCTAAAGAGCTGCAGGCTCAGAAACTGCCCCCACCACCTAACATGGCAGGCAGTGCATCCTCAATAGGAAATGCCCGATTACCCCTAGCCAGGGACCCCCACTGACCTTCCCCACCAAAGCAAAAAACACAAGCCAGGGAAGTTAGAAAAGTCTTTTAAGTTTTTAAATTAAAAATTGCACCCTAGTGCGATGACTTTAATTTGGGAACTCAATCCAAAGGCAGTCTCTCCTGAGTGGTGGTCCTCTGGCCTGGACACACACACACACACACACAGATGGGGAGCCTGTTGGACAGTCAGAACAGGGATGGGGCAGAACCCACATCAGAGAGCAGCCAAGTCTTCACACCTAGCTGCTGACAGGGTGACGGTAACAAGTTTCAGAGTCAACAAGAGGCCACCACCAGCAGAGATGAAAATTGTCTACCAGCAATGGGGTAGAAGTCCATGATTCTGAGGACCCTGCCAGGACCACCTCTTCCTTTGGCGGTGGGGCTTCCTAATGGCTGGCATGCCTTCTCACGGAGCAGCACAGCCACCTGGCTGCAAGTTCGCTCCATCTGTGAACACCCTTTTGTTCCCCTCAATTGGGCAGAGAAAGAGGTGCTGGCAAGGACTGTGAGCCTTGCCTCTGACAGGAACACGTGTGCAGACCCCACTCTCACAAACATTAGCTAAATTTATATTCATATATATTATAATTATATATTAAAAAGAGGAAAAAAAAAACTTTCCCTAAGAGAAACTCCTGAAGAGCCCAAGTGGCTCAGGACGTTTACTGTCTCCCCCCACCCCCCAAACTCTTATAAAATCTTCCAGTGCGATCGTGAAGAAACCCCCCCATACCCTCTTGTGTTCCCCCCTCCCAACCCTCGTCTGTGTCCCCAAGACCCTGGACTGCCCCCTGCTCCAGCCCAGTGGCATCCAGTCTCATCTCTGGCCATCCATGGCTGCCATGGCTTTCTGAGGGGCGCCCCCCTGTGATGCTCCGGGGGGCCACGTAGGCTGTGGGCAGTGGAGATGGAAGGTGTTGGGGGAAGAGGGCGGGATCCAGGGCACCTGGTGATTGGGTGGGGATGCGGCCCAGAAGGGGCTGAAGTTTGCAGGGGGAGAGCAGGCCACGGCTGCCATCGGGCTGCTGCTGCTGCTGCTCTGCAGGCCCTCAGAGGTCCGAAGCTTGGAGAACATGGCCAGCGCATCAGGGAAGTTGGGTGGTGTAGCAGGGGTGTTGCTGGGGGTACACATCTGCAGGAAGAGAAGAGAGGTGCTGGTGAGGCTAGAGGGCGGGTGGGATCCTGGTGCCTCTTGCCCACAGGAAACTTTTTCTTTCTTTCTTTCTTTTTTTTTTAAAGATTTATTTAAGTACACTGTAGCTGTCTTCAGACACTCCAGAAGAGGAAGTCAGATCTCGTTAGGGATGGTTGTGAGCCACCATGTGGTTGTTGGGATTTGAACTCAGGACCTTCAGAAGAGCAGTCTGTGCTCGTAACCACTGAGCCATCTCGCCAGCCCCCACAGGCAACTTCAATGGGACTCAAAACCCTCATCTTCCCCGGGGCCAGTGAGGACAAGGAAGAGCAAAAGCCGAGCGTGCCTGCTGCCCAGGGCTTGGAGATACCCAGCAAGTGGCAGGAGGCGTCAATGGTTAATTCCAGCTCAAAGCTAGGGTGTCACCGTGAAAGGACAAGGGGCAGCCCAGGACAATGCTTCCCAGCTCCTTTCCTGGCTTGGGGGAGCCAGCTGGCTTTCTCCACAATCTACCCTTAGATGTCCCCAGGGTGTTAGGCACCGGGGTGCAGGCCAGGGGGGAGGGTCTCCTCCCTGTGCAAGCCTTAGGAAAGCTGTGCTTTCTTAGAGCTTCCATTCAGCCAACAGGGCTTGGGCCCTGGCTCCCTCCGCTCAGCATTTCCGATCTACGGATCTAGTTAGCTCAGTTATTTTTTCTGTAACACATTGGAGGAGGCTGAAGCCCAAGGGCCAGTCACAGTTGAACATGCACCCAAGGCAGGTGTCCAGGCCCAGGCGCTGAAGCCTGCGCCCAGCTGCTGTCAGGGTTAAGTACCTCCTCAGGTCTGGGCTCCTAATCCAAACATGCAGCAGCCATGCCAGCCCCAGATGCCAGCAGCACACTCCTAGGAGACAGGTGGGTCAGAGCCCAGGACCTACATGAGCTAGTTCTGACCTCAAAGCCTCTCCCCCTCAGGAGGCCAGGGAGTTCTTTCAACTTCTCCTAATTTTAGCAGCACTGGCTCCTCCCCAAGGCACAGGGCACTGGGGGGGTGGTGCTGAGACACAAGACAGGATGCTAAAGCTTTATCACTCTAGTTAAAGCAAAGCCAGAGCCAGGGACCCCCACCCCTCACCCTGCTCACTGAGGCTGTGCCATATCAGCTCTTAGGGGACTCTGACCATTGTCTGCTCCAAGGCCCTGAGGGAAGGCCTTTGGCCTTAGGCAGGTCTGGCCCCACCCAGACACTTCCCTCCTCCCCTCCCTCATGACTCCCTGCCCACCCCCATGCTCTTCTCGGCAGCAGGAAACAGTGAATGGGGGTTTGCGGTGGAGGCCAGTTGCATCACAGCATCGTGACCGACTTCCCTAGTCAACCAAGCCAGAGAGGCCAAGTCTCTTTTCCAGAGAACAGCCTAGAGGGTTAAAGGGGCATGTGCCCACCTGCCTGGGGAGCTCAGACAGGTCTCCAGGCCTCTCTGCTTTGGTGAAAGCAAGGCTTGAACTCCATTTCCTAAAGCCCCTCCTATAATCTCAAGTAATTAATTCTGAGTCCCAGTCGTGGCCGTTTCCCCTCTCCCTACAAATGCTTCTTGCCCCCCCCCCAGCACAACTGAGGACCCTTATCATGTGTGACAGCCCTCCACTGTGGCTAGCAATCTACCGGACAATCGTTTAGCAGTTATCTGAAGTAGTATGCAGCTAGATAGCCCAGGTCACAGCCATCCTGCTGCCTCAACCTCCCAAGTACTGGCTTCAGTGTTTTTATTTAAGTTTTCTAATTTTTTTTTTTTTGTCTCAAAAACTGGACTGACTCTCAGAACAGGGGCTGCTGTTCCCTCCTGTGCTGGTGAAGCCTCCAGCACAGGTCCCTCCCAGGTATACTGATTATAACGTCTGCGTTACAAAACCAGCTGTCTCCCAAGGGAAGCTTCCAAGGAGAACACACAGACTCACAGGCACTCATAGATAGACAGACAGACACACACACACACACACACAGACTCACAGACAAGACAGACACACACAGAGATTGGCAAAGGTGGGGGAGGGAAGGGAATCCAGTTCAAGCTGGAGCCTGCTGGCTTCCTTGTTCCAGGCCCTTCAGCATGGCTATGCTTCTCTGAGTGGTCTTGTGCACAGGAAGACTCCCAGGTCTAGGAAGCTAGAAGTCTGGATGACTGGGATGCAGGAGTGGGTCTTGGGCATGATGAATCCCACCTGAATTTCCTAAGAGCTTGGCTGCAGTGGCCGGGGCCTACAGCACCATTCATTTTCTCATCTTACTCCAAATGTTGAGAGCTTGTTTAAACGGAGGCAGACTCCCCTCCCTACCCCCCCCCACACCGTTTTGGTCAGAAGAAATCAGTGCTGAGAATAAGACACAGCAGAAGACCCACATGTAGTCTGTCTCCTGCAGACAAGGACACCCAAGTAAAAAAAAGGCCAAAAAGGCCCAATGGCAGATCTCCTAGGGAATGTTTTACCACCCCTCTCCTGGGCTCAGGCCCTCCTACACGTTTGGAGCTAATAGCTAACTAGGAGTTGGAGCAGAGAAGGGATGTGCCTGGCCTCAGGAAAGCAGGGTACCCACTGGCCAGAGGGCAAAGGCTCTAGCCTGGAGCCAAGTTAGAAGACAAATCCAGGCTTGAAGAACTGTTTCCTGGACTGTTTGTTTTTTAACATACTGAGATTAAAAGAAATTTTTGGCCCCATCTTAGGTATATAAATCTGTATATCCTCCATAAAGGTTATGTTCCCTTGAGGCTTTGGAAGGGCCAGCCTACCTTTGTGGATAGAGTTGGACTTCCGGAGCCAGGGTGGATCTATCCCTCCCCTGCTTCCTGCAGCACCGGGTGGGTGGCCGTGCAGCTGTGTGTGTGTGTGTGTGTGTGTGTGTGTGTGTGTGTGTGTGTGTTTTGCATCAAGACACATATCCCTCAGTCCTCCACCTCCCCGAAGTCCCCAAAGGTCTGGTTATCTCGAGCCCCTTCCCCATCCTCTGCTATCAGAATCTCAACATCCTGCTGGGAGCCGTCTTCCCTTCCTTCCACCCCCACCTCCCCAACACCAGGGCCCTTACACCCAGGGCACAACGCCCAGCGCAGGGCCTCAGGCCCCGATCCAGGAGCCTGGAGGCGGGTCCCAAAGTTGGGCGAGCCAGCGCCGGCCTGGGAGCGCTCTTTCCTGGAAGACATTTTGGCTCTTTGTTTACATTCACGGCGCGCCGCTCCCCGGCAACATGGCTGTCACCGGCGCGGCTGACAGCGACTCTGCCGCACCGAGCGCCCCATCCGCGGCCCTGGGGAGACACTTACCATCTGCGGGTGGTGGTGGCTGTTGGGAATGTTGCTTTCTTGAAAGAACGTGCTTAGGGCGGTCTGCGGACAAAATACGGGACGCAGCGGCGTGAGCGAGGCCTGGCCGCCCCGGCCGCCCCGACCACCCCGCCGCGTCCCCCGCGGCTCCCCCCAAGCGTCCCCCGGCTCCCACGCGCGCTCCCGGCCCCGGCCCGGTGCACACCTCGAACTGCCAGTGCGCCGCTTGCAGCAGCTGCTGCGCCTGGTCGGCCGCGCAGCCCGCGGCCAGCACGAACTGGTTGATCATGACCTGGTGCCGCAGCTCGTCCGTGTTCACCGACATGGCGCTGGGCGGCCGCCCCGGGCTCACGCTCGCAGCTCCGCCGCCGCCGCCGCCGCCCGGCGAATGTTGTGGTTCGGCTCGCGCGGCCGCGCCGACGCCGCAAACAACAGCGCGGGGCGGGGCCGCCAGGCCCAACGTTCGGGGGCCGTGAGCCGACGCCTCTGATTGGCCCACGCGCAGCCCGGCCAGCCGCCGGCTCCCACACGGACGTTCGATTCGAATCCTGCGGCGGGCCCGGCCGCTCTGTTTCTCTCCTCGCCTGGCCGCGCCCATTGGCGGAGTCGGTGCCGCGGGGGCGCCCCGGCATTGGCCAGCCTCCGTGTTTTGGCTCCTCCGGGTTGGTGGTTGGCTAGGACCGGCATCGGGAGGCGGGGCGTGATGCGCTGATTGGCCTACCGTAGGCCTGTTTGAACTCAACTCGAAAACCCTGACCGCGCTCTGATTGGTGGAAGTCGTCAGTGTTTGCTGTTGTAGGCGTGGGGGTGGTGCTGGCCAAGTTCATTCATTACTTCATTGAAACTGAACATGCTCAGCTGGAAAAGCAAGACGGAGTGGCTTTGACTCATTTCCTCTGAAAGATGTGGTCATCTCGAGAAACAGAACCATCAAAATAGAAAACACACAGAACCTTCGCAGCTACTCGACTCTCAAGAGTATTTAAATTTTAAATAGCTTCTAAACAGTCTCTCTGTTAAAAAAAAGAAAACTTTTGAAACAGCGCAGAGTCAGATATTGGGTTCAATTTCTTAACACCATAAAACAAAACAAAAACCAACCAACCAACCAAACAAACAACAACAAAAGAACCAGGCATAGTGACCGCATGGTTTTAATTTCAGTGCTCAGTGGGAGGTAGAGGCATTCGGATAGCTCTGAGTTTGAGGCCAGTCTTGCCTACATAGTGAGTTAGTTCCAGGACAGCCAGCCAGGGCTACATAGAGAAACTCTGTCTCCAAAAAGCCACACACACACACACACACACACACACACACACACACACATAAACACACATAAACAAGAGGGGGTGGGGGGTGGGGATGGCCAGTGCCAGGGCATGCTTTGCATAATCCAGCCTCCAAAACCTCATGCTTTAAAAAAAAAAAAAAGTATGCTTTCAGCGTGAAGACGTTTTCTTTGTCATTAGTCCCTGATCAACAGTACATTGATACATCTATTCACATGAAACTTACATTGTATTGGGTATTAAAGTGATCTAAAGATGACTTAAGGTACACAAGATGAACTTGGCTGGTAGGAAAAAAATGACACATTTTGTAAATAAGAGCCCCACGTATCCAAGGATTCTGTACTGTCTGGAGGGGGCCAGGAGCTGTTTCCACCCTGACCTGGAGGATCGGATTGTGAATTTACTGTGAAGGCTCCTGTTTCAGAAAGACATATATTGTTTTTCATCAGAACTAATTACAGCGAAGGTTCTAACTAGTGAGGGGTGTGCAGAACAGAAGGACAATAAGAAGAAAGCAAACCTCACTTCTATTTCCTCCCCAGTGAAGGCAGGGGCAGTGAGAGTCGCTTTCCATGGTGTGGGTGTAAAACCAGACTGGGGTTGACAAGCTTGGCAGCAAGTGCCTTTACTCACTGAACTATTTTTATTTTACTTAAAAGGACTAAATGTTCTCTTTAAGAGAACTTGCCCATTTTTAGAAAGTATATAGGTAAGAATAAGGTTACAGCTGATGTTTGCATACCAATGAACGCATTGCTGGCTGGTGGAGAGCTCTCGCCTAGCCTACCAGAAGCCCTGGCTAGCTCCCCAGCTCCACAAGAAGAGAACAAAAAACTTTGGGCACTAGGATGAGTTAATCTTGTTTCTTTTGTCTTCTGTTTTGTTTGTTTGTTTGTTTTGAAAGGGTAGGAGTACTACAATTATCTTTAGATACCCCCAAAATGCCCATGGGCTGAGGCTGTAAGTGTGCCTGGGAAGTCAAGTATAGTTATCCACACTCCCCCAGCCATGTTTCAGGGTCCCCTAAAGCTGTTGACACTCAACTCCTTTTATGTAGCATAGCATAACATAACACAGCATAGCGTTTGTACATAACCCCTACACAGCCTCTGAGATACTGTAAATAATCTCTAAAATACCTTATAATACCTAATAGGACGTAGGCACTAATAGTTGTACTGTATTGTTCAAGAAATAAGGCAGGGAAGCCTGTGCATGTTTAAAAAAAGAAAAAAAGTCTGTACAGATACAATTTTTTTTGTCCTGATATTGTTTTATCACGGGTTGCTTGAATGCAGAGATGTGGTTGTGTAGGCTTAGGTGGCCCCTGTACAGCTTCAAGGTCTTTGCAGCTTCCCCAAGGTAATTGCAAGGTGAAAATACAAAGGCACAGCCTGCACTTCCCAGGGATCTCGGGCCAAGAGCTGCCCTAGAACAAGGAAGCACTGTCATTGTGGGCTGCAGGTATTCACAAGTACCTACAGGTGTCCAGCGTGCCGGGGCGGCAATGAGTAGCAAGGTCGACTTTGGGCACAGACATTTTAAGAGAACGTGCCTATAGCCTCCAGGTCTTCATTAAAAAGTTCCCACACCCACTACCGTGGGGGGTACATGAAGGTCTGTAATTCCCAGCTTCTGGGAGGCTGAGGCGGGAGGATTAGAACTTGTAGGCTAGCCTGGGCTATGTAAAGAATTATCCAGCTCACAAGGAAGATAAAAGCCAAAAAAAAAAAAAATCTGTTGTTTCCTGGACATTAACGTAACTAATCAATCCCTAAGGATCAGCTAATGTTTACTTGGTGCAGGACCCAGCTGTGGCCTGCTGGGACAAGCACGCAAGCCTCTTAAGCCTGAGGGGCTGGAGTTCAGGTGATGGTCTGCTGGCAAAGGTCATCCCAAGAGGAGGCAGGAAGAGCTCCCGAAATATGCCTGTGATCTGTGGTCCTGATAGGTGGAAGGGCTTAATCAATACTTAGGCTTCTGAGAATCTCGTTGAAGATGAATGGATAGGAGAGGAAGGTGCGCCGCTGAGTTCCCCGGTGCTCCTGGGCTCCGGGGCTCCTGGGAGGGAGCGGGGAAGAATGGATGAGGTCATGTTTGTTGAGGACTTTGAGCTGTGGAGATGAAAGCGAATCAAGTGCAAGGTATTATTAACCGAAGGTGTTATTATCTTAATCTGAGAGGACAATACAAGGCCAGTGAAACAGTGCAATAAAAACATGCCATTAATAACAAATGAAACACACTGGTAGCCTCAGAGAGAACAAAATCCTTGTTACATCAACGGCAGGACCACAGAGCTAGGGATGATACAGCAGCTAATAAGAGAAACATCCCTGTGTGGTGCGTGCCTAACAAGACCAGACTGTAGGTGGGTTGTAACACTCCGTAGCCCTGTGCTAAGCACTTCCCGGGAGCCAGGCACCTCTTATATTTGTCTGTGGACCCTCCCGAGGCAGCCTAAGTACGCCACACCAGAGGAAAGGACTCTGCCCAGTTCCTTTAAGTAGCAAGTGGCGTCACACCATGCTACCTCCATTACTCTGAGTTATCTCCTCAGTGGGGCTCAAAGACGGCCACTTCTAAGCAACCGTTTTTTCAGAGGCTCTGTACATCCTCTAGGGACGCAGTGAGGGTCTGGAAGGGCAGAAGGGTAGGGCAGGATGCCAACACCACCACATTTATTGCATCCTCAATTTCCTAATCATTTTTTCCTCCCTTCCACTTCTTTTTGTTTGTTTGTTCATTGGTATATATATATATATATATATATATATATATATATATATATATATATATATATATATATATATATATATGCATTCCCCCCCCCCCAGACATGGTTTCTCTGTATAGCCCTGGCTGTCCTGGAACTAGCTTTGTAGAGCAGGCTGGCCTCGAACTCAGAAATCCACCTGCCTCTGCCTCCCAAGTGCTGGGATTAAAGGTGTGTGCCACCACTGCCTGGCTGATTATAATTTTTATTATTTCACTTTGTTTATTATTTTGTTATTGAGACAGGGTCTTCACGTAGCCAAAACTGACCTTGAACACCTGGTCCAGGTGCTGGAATTAGAAGCCCACACCAGCATTAAAGGTTTTTCCTCATTTCTACGCCCTGGACCTAAGCAGCTCCAACAAAAAAACTGAAAGAAAGAGAATTTGAGAGTGCCAGGTTCCTAATAAGCCTAAGGCTTGGAGAGGGCTCAGAACCCACCACGGTCAGGTAGCACTGAACTCCTTTACTGTAGCAATGAACAAGCTCAAGGTTGGGCATACAGAAGTTCCTTTCATTCCCAACATTCCCCTGCCCACCTGTCTTCCTCTAGTACCTCCCTATTTATTTATTTATTTATTTATTTATTTATTTATTTATTTGGCTGGGTCTTCCTATGTAGGCTTGCTTGGCCCTGAACTTCCTAACTTCAAAGGCAGAGCTGAGATCTGGTTTGCTGTGGATAAAGTTCTCCATCCATAGTCCAGACTGGCCTAAACACACAAATCTCTTACTTCAGCATCTTGAGTTCTGAGAGCACAAGTGTGGTTTGTTTTTTTGTTTTGTTTTCGTGTTTGTTTGTTTGTTTGTTTGTTTTGAGACGAGGTCTTTCTACCTGGCCCTGGCTGTTCTAGAACTTATTATGTAGACAGGTGTGCATACTCTTCAAATATCACATTCTCTTTTCAAGTCCAGCCGGCCCACTGGAATCTCCTTAGAATCTCTAGGGCCTAGATAGTACTGACAAGATAGGAAACGCTTTTCATCTTTGTGGTTAGAGACAGAAAGCCAAGGCTGATCCCCAAGGGATGAGTTCATGCTGGTTTATACCAGATTATGTTTTCCACAAACTGTCACATGCCTCACAAAGGACAAAGGCCAGACCACTCCTAGCACAGTTAAAGGCATTCCCCCAGAGCAGCACAGTGGTCTGAACACTCTGTGCTGTACCAGACAGCCTGGTGATAAGGTAACCCCACCTTTGGTTGCTGGGTGTGTCCTAGCAATCTACGGGGACCCGGAGACTAATGGAGGATTGAGGAAGAGCCTCCAGGATCAGTCTCCTCCTTCTTGGGTGGGTGGGTATGCTGGCTTCCTGCTCCAAGGAACCCTCTCCTTGGGAAAGGAGTGGAGAGGTCAAAAGCTCTCCATTCTGGCTCCCTGGTGAGACCATCTGCCTACTGAGAACAGGCTACAGACTGGAGAGATTCACTACTAGTTGAATCTCAGCTTTTAATAGAGAAATATATACTGGGGGAACAAAAGACCCAAAGCCTGTTCCCCCACCTCTCTCTCTCTCTCTCTCTCTCTCTCTCTCACACACACACACACACACACACACACATGAACCACATGCAAACCCTGCTTGCTTCAACAATCTCAATGCTCAAACTCCCCTCAATCCCTCTCCAGCTCTCTCAGCATCTATGACCACATTTGCCCGTGCCATTGGGAGAATCAGTTCCTCATTCACAGCTACTACCCTGGTGAGTAGTGATCTTAGTGGCAGCCCCTGGAGCCACATGTGAGAACATCTCTGAGAGCGCTGGCTTTTCCTCTTCTCCCTGACTCCATGAGGCAATTCTTATCAAGCTAGCAGTTACAGATCATAAGGAAGTAGTCTGAGGTGGCAGGCTCGCTAGAGCATAAAGAACAGGAATTGGGAGCTCTTTAGGTAAACAAAGGAGCTGGGTTGTGAGACCGGGCAGCACAGAACAAAGCAAGGCCAAAGGAAGACCCGTTTAGGAGCTGGACATGGTGGAGCACACCTGTGATTCTAGTACTCAAGAGCCTGAGGCAGGAGGACCACTGTGAATTTAGAGGCTAGCCAAGGGGACATAGCAAGAGCCCGTCTCAAATTCCAATCAACCACTATTCGTTATTTACTGGAGGAACTCCAAGACAACACAGCACAACACGGCACAGACTCGTGCACGTCACAGACTCCTCCCTCACAGCCACGCTGAATGCGTCAGCTGAGTTATGGAAACAGCCTTGGTCCAGATGGACTGTATATGTTTGTTTGGGTTTTGTTTTTTGAAAGACAGGGCTTCTCTGTGTAATCCTGGCTATCTTGGAACTCACTCTGTAGAACAAGCTGGGCTTGAACTCAGAGAGATCCACCTGCCTCTCTGCCTTCTGAGCTTGTCCTACCACTTCCTGGTAGGAATGAAATATTTTCATAATTATTATTGTATGCGCATGAATGTCCACCTACCCGCACAACTTGTGTTCCTGGTTCCCACAAAAATCGGAAGATGGCACTGGATCCCCTGAAACTGGAGTTATAGGTGGTAGGGAGCTACCATGTGGGTGCTCAGAATAGAACTCAGCAGAACGCAGGGGGAGACTGTGAGGCAGGAGAACTGCCAAAAGTTCAAGGCCAGTTGGGTCTACTGAGCAACAAGTGCTTATAACCTCCTAGGTCTCCAGCTCCTGCACAGTGGAGGGTTGTTTTTTTTTTTTTTTTTAATCTTTCAAGACAGGGTTTCTCTGTGTAGCCCTGGCTGTCCTGGAACTCACTCTGCAGACCAGACTGGCCTCGAACTCAGAAATCTGCCTGCCTCTGCCTCCGCCTCCCAAGTGCTGGGATTAAAGGTGTGTGCCACCACTGCCCGGCCACAGTGTAGTTTTGTTAAGCCATAAAGAACAAAGTTGTGCGGTGGCAGCAGTGGTGGCAGTGGTGGCAGTGGCCGTGGCAGCTCACACCTTTGATTCCAGTGCTTGGGAGGCAGAGGCAGAGGGATCTCAGAGTTTGAGGCTAGTCTGGTCTACAGAAGTGAGCTCCAGGACAACCAGGGCTACACAGAGAAACCTTAAATCGAAAAACCAACAAGAGGAGGAAGAAGAGGAAGAGGAACAGCAGCTACAAGACCAACAAGAACAAGAAGAAAGTTATACCATTTCTAGGGAAATGGAGAAAATCAGAGTAAGTGAAATAAGAGGACCTCATAAACACATGTCGTGTGTGTGTGTGTGTGTGTGTGTGTGTTGTCTCTTGTTCATGGTTCCTAGATTTTTTACATAGTACACAAAATCGTGTACATGGAAGTAGAAGTGAAGTTGCTCTGGGGGCGGGGCTAATCGGACTGACAGGAGGAGGGGTGAGAAACTGAGAACTGGGAGGAGCGTGGGGAGGTGAGGGAAGGGTGTGAGGGCACAGTAGACATCTGCATTGAAATTGGGAGATGGCTGCCTTGGAAAAGTTCTTGACAAGCAAGCAGGATGGCCCTGTGTTTGAGCCCAGCCCTCACATAAACAAAACAAAAGAAATGGGGGTGGCCCATGCCTTTAATTCCAGCCCTCAGAGGAAGAGGCACTCCAACCTCTGCGAGTTCAAGGCCAACCTTGGATACCAAGTGAGTTGTGAGACAGCCAGGGCTACAAAGAAACCCCCTCCCCCCAACTCAAAAAACAAATGAACCCCCACCCCCAACCCCTCAAAACAAACAAACAAACAAACAAACAAACAAACACATTTTTGAAGCACAGGTTGGGAAGGTGGTCAGGCTGGAACAGGACTGAGCTGGAAGAGATCTGGGTGTGGAAGGGCGAACCTTCCTTTCTCTGGGGAAAACCTGCCAGTGCTGTCAGATTGGCTCTAAGAGTCCTCAGGCTGACCAGGTTAGACCAGGTTAGACGGTGCTAGGCAGCAGTAACTCAGTCCTGCAGGCTTACCTCTCACCCTCGCCAAGTTCAGTAGGTCAAGAAAAACTACCCTCGGGGCAGTGACATCATTTTTCCAGACTCTGGAATCTTCCCTGAAGTGAAGGCTTCCAAGCTGGCAAGCTACACCCCTGGGGCCTGCTTTTGCAAATAAAGTTTTATTGAAATGCAGCTGGCCTTATTGTTTGTCATCCTCAAGCTGCACCCCGCCCCCCCCTTGGCGCTAAGGTTGATTAAGCAGTTGTTCCACAGACCTCAAAAGCCCGTGATGCTCTCATTCTGAACCCTGCCAACAGTCTGGGAGAAGGCTGGGGGCTGAATGCCAGCAACAACGAGGTGGAGTAATTCAGAAGGAACCTACTTTCTTCCTTCCGTTCGTGGTTCATGGTCGAGAGTCACGTGGCTTCTCTGAAGTCCAGATTTCTCCCCCATACTCAGACGTTGAGGAAGAAAGGCCGAAGGAACACATTAGCAAAATCGGCCACGGACTTCACAGACAGTCAGACTATTGGGCAATGGAGTAGATTCATGCTTGCCTGTTTGTCTCGGAATCTGGGTGTTTATCATCTATTTATTTATTTATTTATTTATTTATTTATTTATTTATTTAACTAGTTAGCTAGCTAGCTAATCTATTTTAAGACAATTTCTTAAGTTGTCTATGCCTGCTGCAAACTTCACTATATAGCCTATATAGGGAGGATGTTTTTGGTCCTACTGTTTCTGCCTCCCAAATGCTGGTATTGCAGCCATGTGCCACTATGACCAGCCACAAATTCACTTACCTTTATTTATTTATGTAGTTTTGAGGCAGAGTCTTGGTCTTTAGACCAGTATGGGCTGGAACTCAAGTAGACCAAACTGGCCTTGAACTTTTGGCAATTCTCCCCTCTCACAGTCTCCTCCTAGGATTATTGTCATAATGTTTATGGTTTTATTTGATTCTTTTCTTTTCTTTTCTTTCTTTCCTTTTTTCTTTTTTTGGAATGGTAGGTGTCTTAGTTGTTCTATTTCTGTGAAGAGACACCATGACCAAGGCAGTTGGGGCTTGCTTAGAGTTTCCCCATTGCTGGGAGCCCAGCAGCAGGCAGGCACGGTGTTGGAGCAGTAGCTGACAGTTTCCACCTTCTCCAAACGAAGGAGGCAAAAAGAGATTGTGCCTGTGTCTGGCATGGGCTCAAAGCATACCTGGTGACACGCCTTCTTTCTTTTTTGGTTTTTTGAGACAGTGTTTCTCTGTAGCCCTGGCTGTCCTGGAACTCACTTTGTAGACCAGGCTGGCCTCGAACTCAGAAATCCACCAGCCTCTGCCTCCTGAGTGCTGGGATTAAAGGCGTGCGCCACCACGCCCAGCCTGGTGACAAGCCTTCTTAAACAAGACCACACCTCCTAATCCTTCCAAACAGTTCCCAAACTAGAAACCAAATATATATATTCAAATACCTGAGCCTGCAGGGACATTCTCCTTCAGCCCGTCCCACTAGGGGGGGACACTGCAGGACACACTCATGGTAGATAATCACTCTATCACTGAGCTATAGTCCAGCCCCGTGGAGGGACTTTTAAACAATTATTACTTTTTTTATTATTTTATCGTAGTGTCTGTACATATTCATGGGTAGGGGTGTGTGTACACAGACATCTGGAAGCCAAAGGTCTTTGCTTTGTTTTGCAAAGTCTCCCTATGTAGTCCTGGCTGTCCTACAGTGAGGACTTGTTTTTCCTGCCTTTGTCTCCTGAGTACTACTGTGGTGATGTTACCCCTAGGCAAGTGGTCCTGGAGTGCAGAGCAGCCAAGTCCATGAAGGGCATTTAAGTTGGCCAGGACTCAGCAGAAAGACAGAAATGTTGGAAGAGATATAAAGTCTCTCATGAGAAGGTCTCATCTCAGTAACTTTCAAAGACATAGGACGTAATCATGTGGTAGAGGGGAACATAGGGGAGGAGAGAGAGGGGAAGGAGGGGGAGAGAGGGAGAGAAGAGAGACAGAGACAGAGAGACAGAGATTAGTTTTGGAAAAGTCTGGCATCACGTCTGTAGTTCCAGCAGTCAGGAGGATGAAGCAGGAGGACTGCCAGGAGTTCAAGGCTACCTGGAGTCTATAGCATGTTCTAGTACAGCTCAGACTACAGAGTAAACAATGTCACACCTGAAAAAAAAAAAAAAAAAAAAGGAAAGAGGAAAAGAAAAAGAAACCATACTTGGAGCCGGGCGTGGTGGCGCACGCCTTTAATCCCAGCACTCAGGAAGCAGAGGCAGGCGAATTTCTGAGTTCGAGGCCAGCCTCTACAGAGTGAGTTCCAGGACAGCCAGGGCTACACAGAGAAACCCTGTTTCGAAAAAAAAAAAAAGAAAGAAAGAAAGAAAGAAAGAAAGAAAGAAAGAAAGAAAGAAAAAAGGAAACCATCCTTGGAGCCCTGGACCAGAAGCTTATTTATTGTTTTTACAGTTTTACGAGGAGGAGTGCTAGATCCTCCTTGTCTCTAGGAACCAGGAACCTCCAAGGTGAAGAATGGTGGAGCGCTGTCTCCTGACTCTAAGAGTGCAGGCCAGCCACACCGATTACTCTCTGCAGCGAGCACAGGGCTGTTAATAAACACAGGGTCAGAGTTTGGGCGAAAGAGGAAGGAAGTGCTCTCTGTGCACAAGCGTACTGGTTGTGCATATCAGAACTGGGAAACCCCCTGGATGTGCCCTGTCAGTTCCACATGTGTGCCAGGCTCTGCCAGGTCTGCCATGCTCTGTAGCCGACATGCGGTTAGAGAAAAATCCCGGTCCTGCCTTCAAGCTGCTTCTAGTTAAGAACAGAGCCACCGATGGTGCTGTGTTTGGAGCCATCGGAAGGAGCAGAGTAAAACCAACCCCCAACCCCCAACCCCAAACCCCAAACAAAACTGAAATGCAAAGAATGAGCAGTGCGCTAGGGTGTCTGTTCGGCCTGGCAGGCAAATGGGTTCACAAAGCACTGGGTTCAAAATAGCCCTGGGTTCTCAGTGGTTCCATTACGTCTCTGCCAGAGCTCTTGGAGAAAGATGCAGACCAGGGGAGTCTGGCTGGTGCTACCTGGAATTCTACCACTTGGTAGACTGAGGTAAGAGGATTTTGAGCTCCAGGCAGAGTGAGACTCTGTCACAAACAAAACAACCAACAAAGCCTTCCATGATGCCAGGTGAGGTGATGCTTGACTGAGTGAGATCTCAGCACCTGGGACCTTCCATGAATCCATGAACCTGAGAGGTTGAGGCAGACAGGTCAAGAGTTCAAGGCCAGTTCTACCAAACAGCCAAGTAGAGGCCAGCCTGGGTGTGTTGGTTAGTTTTTCTGTGGGCTTGACACAAGCTAGAGAAGAGGACCCTCAAGAGAAAATGTTCCATCAGGTCACCTGGTAGGAAGTGGGGGGGGGGCTTTCTTGATTGATGATTTCTGTGGCAGGGTGCAGACCACCGAGTGACGTCACCCCTGGGTTGTAGAAGAAAGCAGACTGAGTAAGCCAGGGGGAGCAAGCCCACAAGCAGCTTTCCTCCATGGCTTCTGCTTCAGTTCCTGCCTCCAGCTCCTGTCCTGGCTTCCCTTAATGACCAACTGTGAGCTCAATTGAAACAAATCTCTTCCTCTTCAAGTTGGTTTTAGTCAGCAAGAGAAACCAAACAAGGACACTGAGCTACATGAGGCCTTGTCTCCAAACAAAACCAGAAAGGAAACCCAGGTGGGATGGCGCATTTGAAGCCCAGCACTTGCGAGGCAGAGACAGGCAGATTTCAGCAAGTTGGAGGCCAGCCTGGTCCACATGAGAGCCCTCTCTTAAAATAACAACAACAAAAACCAGGACTAAGTTACATGTGGTTGTGAGCTGTCCAACACAGGTGCTTGGAATTGAAATTTGGCTCTTCTGGAAGAGTAGCAAGTATCTTGTCTCTCTCTCTCTCTCTCTCTCTCTCTCTCTCTATTTATTTATTTATTTATTTTATGTGAGTATACTGTCACTCTCTTCAGACACACCAGAAGAGGGGATTGGATCCCATTACAGATGGTTGTGAGCCACCATGTGGTTGCTGGGAATTGAACTCAGGACCTCTGGAAGAGCAGTCAGTGCTCTTACTCACGGAGCCATCTCCCTGTCCTGCAAGCTCTCCTAACCACTGAACCATCTCTCTACCTCCTGAGATAGGCTCTTTCTAGGTAGCTTAGGCAGGCTTCAAGCTCTTGGCTCAAGTGCTCCTTCTCTTTCAGCTTCCTCAGTAAGTAGGCCTGAAGAGCCACCAATACATCAGGCTAGACCCTGGGACATCTGCTGCTTGCTTTATTTTCTTTGTTTGGCTTTCAGAGTCTCATGCTGTAGCCCAGGCTGGCCTTGAACTCCCGATGCTCCTGCATCAGCCTCCCAAGTGCTGGGATTGTAGGCTGTAAGCACACCCTGCTCATCCCTTCTCTCTCACTCCGCCCCCTCACTTGCTCCTATCTTGTTTCCTATTTGAATTTAGAAGCCCCCACTGGATCAAGCAGAGTGCATCGTACGTGAGATCCTAGATGGCAGAAGCCTCTGGAGCTAGGATAAAGAGTGTGGGTTTGAGACCAACTGGGGTACATGGTGAGATTTAGTCTGACCTAGGGCACAAAAACAACAGTAACAACACCACACATGCACAAATCAGGAAACAATGACAGATGGCTCAGCGGGTAAGAGCACTGACTACTCTTCCAAAGGTCCTGAGTTCAATTCCCAGCAACCACATGGTGGCTCACAACCACCCCTAAGGAGATGTGACACTTTATTCTGGCACTGAAGACAGCTTACAGTGTACTTATGTATTATAATAATAAATAAACCTTTGGGCCAGAGCGAGCAGGGACTGAGCAAGCAGAGTAGACCATAGCAAACGGGGCTGACCAGAGTGAGTGGGGTTGAACAGAGGGAGCAGAGGTCCAAAAATTCAATTCCCCAAAATCATATGAAGGCTCACAAACATCTGTACATTTATACATAAAATAAATATATAAATCTTGAAGAAGAAGAAGAAGAAGAAGAAGAAGAAGAAGAAGAAGAAGAAGAAGAAGAAGAAGAAGAAAAGAAAAGAAATCTTTTTTTTTTTCCCTTGTTCCGGTCAACCCCGCTCACTCTGCTCTGCTCAACCCCGCTCGCTCCGGCCAGCCCCAGTCGCTCCCGGCCACCCCCAGTACGGCCCCCGCTTGTTCCAGCCAGCCCCGCTCGCTCTGATCGGCTCCGCTTGCTCCGGTTTGGCCCCGCTCGTTCCGGCCATCCCCATTCGGCCCTACTCGCTCCGGCCCTGCTAGCTCCGGCGTCCCCGTGTGCTCCGGACAGCCTGGCTTGCTCCGGTTGGTCTCTCTCTCCGGTCCAAGGATTCATTTCTTATTATTCTTCATAAGTACGCTGTAGCTGACTTCAGACGCACCAGAGGAGGGCGTCAGATCTTGTTACGGGTGGTTGTAAGCCACCATGTTGTTGCTGGGATTTGAACTCATCACCTTCGGAAGAGCAGTCGGGTGCTCTAACCCGCTGAGCCATCTCACCAGCCCCAAGAAAAGAAATCTTAAAGCAAAAACCAAAACAGCAAAACATACCCTGTAATGACCCCCAAGATCAAGTTCTCAGCACAGAGATTTATTTGCCGCAGAGGGACAGAGGACAGGGATACAGGACAAAGACAGGTGACAGAGGAAGAGGGAGAAGGATGAAACTCAGTTCTAGGATGAGGTGTTTAATTTCAAATTGGGTATGTTAATTAGGTGAGCCAAAGGGGGCTTTTGGCCAATGGACTTTGATATAGGTGGACCTTAATAGCCTCAGGAGGAGAAACTGACCAAATAAGGGAATAGACCTTGGGGGCTAGCAATAGGAATGTAATCTAAGGGTTTTTACCAAGGTGGAGAACATGGAGAGAAGGACAAGGCCTTCCTGAGCCATGCCTGCCATGCTAGAGCTGGCCAGAGTCCCTTCTATCCTGCCTCAGGAAGGAGAAGGAACAGGAATCATGGAGAGAGCAAGGGGACAGTCACAAGTTCGGTGAGGTAGCAGTGAGGTGGTCTGAGTCACTGGTGGGCCACTGGAGAAAAGCACTCTTCCAGCAGCCAGCAGGCCATGTGCTAGAATAGGCTTTCCCCCTGAGCATGGATGGTATGACTCGCCATGTGTGAGAGGAACCTGGGTGTGGACTCACGTAAACCTCAGGGGAGTTCCTGCTTCCTGTGCCTAGGTGAGCCACAGTGCCTTCCAATGGGAGACGAGAACAGTATGTACACGTTATCTGTCCGTTTTGCTTTGGGAGACCTGGGAGCACCTACATGTAAGTATCAAGAGTTATACAGAACAGAATTCCCATGCAAGGCTTACTTGCTGAGGAAGGAAAGCCAGCTGTGGGCTGTGTGGGCTCATATAGGTGGTGTCATGGAGCAGGTGGGATTGGAGCTGAGGTGGGGTTCATCTTGACAGACAGGTGTAGGAAGGGCACACATGGAAGGATTTTTCCCAAGCACAGGCTGATTTGGGGTCTCAGGGGAATCAGAGGAACTTGCTCAGTGTTGGGGGGTGCAGTAAGTGTCTTCCATAAAGCAAGAGAGAGCCAGCCACCAAAGCTATTGGGTAAAGATGCCAGTTGCATGTTGGTAAAACTATCCTAAGAAGACCATTTTAAAACATTTTTTATTATGTTTTAATCTACTTTGTATGGGGGTACACCCTGGGATTAAAGCATGTGTCATCATGCCTGACTTTGGGGCATTCTTTTTGAGAAAGGGTCACACACAGCTCACACAGGACTAGGGCTTGCTGTGTAGCCGAGGACGACCCTGAGTCCTCCCACTCTCTGGCTCAGCCTCCTGCGTGCAGGAATAACAGGTGTGGGCTATGTCTTGCTCAGACCTCTTTTCAGACGCAGATTTCATCTTAACTATAAAAGATAACCGCAGATGACTAAGCAAATAATAAATACACACCTCACAGTGCGTAGGAGGGGCCCAAGGCTTCCAACAGTATCTAGATGGTAAACACAGACGGACTGTCCATTGTCTCATCCGGCTCTGCACGGTCTTTGAAGGGCCCTAACCGGACAGCACTTATCACTTATATAAACAAGCAATTAGCTCAGGAGTATATGTGTTATTGTAATGAACGGCTGGTCAGTCAGCAGTGGACTCTCCTGGGACAGACTACCAGTTACCTGATGCTCCTTGTTAAGCCTGACCCTCACCCTTGGTACCTTCTTTCCTTTTTCCTCCTTTGTCTTTGGTCTCTGTGTATGTCTGGGAGGGGTAAGAAGACCATGGGGGTTGGGTTGATGCTAATGAGGTCACATGTTGCAGGCCTGGCTGTGAGCTCTCTCTCCTGAGTTCACGTGTGAGGGTGCATGCTTGCATGTGTATGAACATGCAGGCAAGTCTATAAGTTAATTGTCATTTCTTGGGTGCCACCCACCCTATCTTTTGAGGCTGTCTCTCATTGGGACCTGCTATTTGCTCATTAGGCCAGGCCGACTGGCTGCTCAGCCAGCCCCAGGATTCACCTCCCTAGCACTGGTATTGCAATCCACCACATCTGGCTTTTAAATGTGGGTTCTGGTGATCAAAGTCAGGACCTCATGATACCAGACAAGCACTATGCCAACTGAGTTATGCTGTACCCCCATTTAAAAAAAAAGAAAAAAAAGACTGAGTTTCATGATATAGTCTAGGCTAGTCTGAAACTATATAGCCAAGGATGACCTTGAATTCCTGATCCTCTTCTTCCTCTTTTTTTTTTTTTTTGGAGACAGGATCTAGCCCAGGTTGGCCTTGAACTCAAAATCCTCCTAATGCAGCTGGGATTATACAGGTGTCAATTACACCTCATGAGGCTTTCTTATATATATATATATATATATATATATATATATATATATATATATATATGTGTGTGTGTGTGTGTGTGTGTGTGTGTGTGTGTATTTGTGTGTCTGCATATGTTTATGTGAACCACACAAATGCAGGTGCCCATGGAGGCCCAATTGTGTCAGATCTGGAGTGGGAGTTACAGATGGCTGTGAGCTGCCCTCTGTGGGTGCTGGGGACCAAAACCACCTCTCTGCTAGAGCCCCAAGTGCACTCAACTGCTAAGTCATCTCTTCAGCCCCAACAGTGGTTTTCTTATTTCCATTTGAGCCCAGCCATGGGGAAGTTTGTGGGAGTGTAATACACCGCTTGCTGGCATGCAATGGGACAGCTGGGTACAGACACACACTCAGGGTGGATTTCTGAGCTCCTCCCTTGAGTTCACTCATCCTCATAGCTCAGCCTGAAGAACAAAGCAACAGGAAGGAAGAAAGACACACAGGCTGTGCCTGGGAGTCTCCTGGGTCCAGGCACTGCTCTCATCTGGCTGTCCCGTTCCTCCTTCAAGACTGCCTCTCTAAGGCTCCTTCCAAGTTACATGATCCAGCTAGAACAGGCAGTTTGAAGAAACTCTAGAAGAGGCTGGGAGTCTATGTAGCCCTGGGGGGTGGGGAAAGGAGAGGGAGGGAACAGTGGCGGTGGGGGGGGGGAATGAAACACAGAAACACTCTGGGAGAAGGAGGAGAATTTGTTCTCACTCCCCCCTTTGATCTTCTAAGCAACCACAGTGGAGTATTTATTTTGTTAGAGGTCTGGGCTGTGACCACACTGCCTCCCCCAGATTCTGGCTTCTCTGGGTAAAGAGAGACAGATGCTGGGCTCCATGCCTGCCTGGTTGGCCTTCCTCCCAGCCCCCACCAAGAGTGTGGAGGCAGCTGAATGGCTCCTGAGCTGAGGCCTTAGCCACACATTCTTTGCTCATTGACTTTATCGTGCAGAAGGTGCAGCCCCAGGTGGGGTAAACCCTAAACCAAAGGAAGACATCGGAGACAGAAGTGGACGTGAGGCACAGAAACAAGTTCTGCTGTGACTGAAACCATCTGTCACACCATTAAAGCAAAACAGAACAAACCTCCTAACTTCTCTTCTGTTTTATATTTTCTTTTTTTTTTTTAAGATTTATTTTATTTATTATATGTAAGTACACTGTAGCTGTCTTCAGACACTCCAGAAGAGGGCGCCAGATCTCATTACGGATGGTTGTGAGCCACCATGTGGATGCTGGGATTTGAACTTATCACCTTCGGAAGAGCAGTCGGGTGCTCTTACCTGCTGAGCCATCTCACCAGCCCCTGTTTTATATTTTCATGTCTGTGTGAGTGTGTGTGTGTGTGTGTGTGTACTCGCACACCTGTGTGTGTCCTGGGCATACAAGTGGAGGTCAGAGAATTATTTCCAGGAGTTGACTGTCTCTTTGCAGCTTGTATGTTCTGGTGCTCAAACTTAGGCGGTCAGGCTTTCCCAGCTGAGCCATCTTTCTGTCCGCAGCCCCTTCCACTCACATTCACACACTTTCTGGCTGAGACAGGGGTTCACTTGGTAGACCAGGTTGGCATGAAACTCACTATGTAGCTCAGGCTTTCCTTGAATTCCACAGAAATCTTGCCTCAGACTCCCAGTATTGGATTGTAGACACAAACTACCATGTCTGGCTTCATCATGATTAGATTCACCCCTAATTTCTTCAAAGTCGTCACTGAGCAGAAACAATACCTCACTTTTCCAATGCCAAATGTCTGGGCAACAGGCCAGAACCACAATAAGGAAAGGGTTTCATGGGACCATGATGCTAAGAGAGAGCTCTACCCTAGATGTCCATCTTGGGCAGGGACCTCACTAAGCTCTCACTAGTCTCTGCTACTCAGGGCCTCATAAACATTGCTCATTTTGTTCCTGTCTGGAAAATGAGTTAAGTTAAGGACCCAACAGATCCAACTGAGGTTTGCAGCCATCAGAACCCTGACAACAGTATTTGGAACATCAGTTGTGTCAGATGGTGTTTTGCTGAGGCAAACTCATGAAGGAGTGTTTTCCTGGAGGGGACATAAGTGAAAGGACGTTTTTTTTTTTTTTTTTTTTTTTTTGTGCCGGGCGTGGTGGCGCACACCTTTAATCCCAGCACTCGGGAGGCAGAGGCAGGCGGATTTCTGAGTTCGGGGCCAGCCTGGTCTACAAGTGAGTTCCAGGACAGCCAGGGCTGCACAGAGAAACCTGTCTCGAAAAACCAAAAAAAAAAAAAAAAAAGAAAAAGAAGAAAAAAAAAGGACATTTTTTGCAAAAGCAGACACATGAAGGAATGTTTTGCTGAAGCAGACACAGGGGAGAGGACGTTCTGCTAAAGCTAGCATTTGGAAGGACAAGTGACAAAGGATTCTTCGATAACTAACGACAGGCATGTATTGGTCCGCCTTACATTGTGTAGTTGAGGTCCATTTGTTGGGACTCCATAGAGAGAAACACCAAAAAACTTCTGGTGGTGTGCTGCAGTTTCTGCATCCTCAGACTAGGGCTGATTGGCAGAATGATGTCAGCTGACACAGACACGTTGTGAGGCAAGACCTGTGGGGGACATGTGATATCTGGAGGGAGAATAAAAAGGACTCCACCGCCAGGCCTGGTAGCGCACGCCTTTAATCCCAGCAATCCAGAGGCAGAGGCAGGCAGATTTCTGAGTTCGAGGCCAGCCTGGTCTACAAAGTGAGTTACAGGACAGCCAGGACTATACAGAGAAACCCTATCTCAAAAAACCAAAAACAAACAAACAAACAAACAAAGGACTCCACAGACAGTGAGGAGAGCTTGCTTGGCTTGCCGCTAATCTCCTGGCCCAGTGGAAGGGGGCCTGTGTGAGCTTGCCTCCCTGGCCCTGTTGCCTAGGGAATGCTGTGCTCCAGGGCAGTCAGTATCTATCTGTCAGCTCTGGCCTGCAGGCTCCCAGCCCTTCCTGTTGGGGGAACTGCTAGAGTGAGCACACAGGTTATAAAACGGAAAATGCACATCTGCATGGGAAGCAGAGCAGCCAGAGAAACAAGACAGAAAGCTCAGAGGAACTGGCTGTCCTGGAAGTTACTTGGCCTGTGGGTCCCATCTTTTTTTTCTCCCCTAGACCATTATTGGGAAGGGCTTGGAGCTGAATTCTAAGCTTTTACTTCTGCCTTTCACAGATGTTTAAAGGAACCACAGGACCCTGGAAGGTGGGGTTTTCTGAGGGCACTCTCTGGAGGATGGTGCAGAATAGGTATTTACACAAAGGAGGTGAGATACTTGGCATTCACACATAACTTCCCTACCCAGTGTGTGACCCTTCCTGGACCAGGTTTTTAAGTTAAAAGCATTTTTATAGCTCTCTTGATAGCAGCCCCTTCTGGGTTCTTCCTCTCCTCTGAGTCATTTTCTCCCTCAGGCATTCTCCCTGCCCCAGATCTCCAATGAGTGAGCAGAACAGAGAGAGCTAAGGAAGGCCCAGGGAGGAATGCAGGCCTCTGCAGCTCGAGCCCAGGCTCCTTGGAGAGATGAGCTGATTTGTCCTTTGTCCTAGGGACGCTCCTTCCAGAATTGTATCAGTGTGGCTGCACTGTAGACTAGAATTCAAACTCAGTACTCAGAAAGTCTTGTTGGTCCAGAACTCCCTCTAAAGTTCCACTTTCCCTTTATGTCTCTGATCATCACTTTTAAAACAATTAGTCTCTGGGATGGGGGGCAGTGAGGAGATGTGGCTGAGTTGGTGGAGTGCTTGCCTAGCATGCATGCAGCTCTGGGTTCAATCCCCAGCATCCCCAGCACTGAATAAATTGAACATGGCTATGCATGTCTATAAACCTAGCCCTGGGGAGGTGGAGGCAAGAGGATGGGAAGTTCAGAGTCATCCTGAACTACAGAAGAGTCTGAGGCCAGCTGAGGCTACATGAGACCTTGGCCTTCATACAAGATCTCCTGCCTCTGCCTGCCAAGGGCTGGGGTTACAGGCATGCACCACCATAGGCTGGGAGTATTTGTAGGCAGAGAAACTGAGATGAGGATTCTAAGGGATGGGTAACATCTACTTCATCCACTGGATTTCCAGATGTGTGAGAGGTTAAAATAGGGTATGGAGAAGCCAGCTGCTTGTCCCTGTGGTAATATGGTCCAGGACCTCAAAAGAGCCTCCAGAATTCCACGAGAGCTGCTAGGCTCCCGAGCTGCGATCTGCATGAAGTTGCTTTTTGCTTTCTAAATAAGCAAGCAAGCAAATAAAACAAGCGTGGCACAGAGCCTCTCTGCCCTGGCTGCTCTATCTTATGTCTCTTTACTCTCCTAAGACTGTGGGTATGATTTCCTCATGGGATGAGGGATCACCTTCTAGGATGGGAGATAAGAATTAATCTATATCAGCTTCCTGTCCTGGAACGTACTATGTAGACCAGGTGGGCCTTGAACTCACAGAGATCCACCTGCCCCTGCCTTCCAAGTGCTGAGATGACAGATATTCACTATGGAACCTGGCTGTACGTGACTGTTACCCTTGAATGTATGTCTGTGTACAATGTGTAGGGTCAGGTCCCCAAGGTCAAAAGAGGGTATCAGGTTCCCTGGAACTAGAGTTACAGTTGGTTCTGAGCCACCATGTGGGTACTGGGACTCAAACTTAGGTCCTTTGCAAGAACAAGAAGAGCTCTTAACTGCTGAACCTTCTGTCCACAGCCCCAGACAGAGGATCCTGTAATCGACAGTACTGAGGTGGGCAGCACAGTGAGACCCCCCCATCTCAAAGACAAAAATGAATGTGTCACTTTTGTCTGTAAGTCTGTGGGTTTTGCTGTTTTATATGCTCCAAGGTTTCATGTAGCCAGAGCTAGCTCATTATGCAGTCTGGAGTTCCTGATCCCGCTTCCTCCACCTCCCAAAGGCTGGAACCACACAGTCACCTGGCACCTGTGAGGAAGGATCTGTGTGTAGAGAAAGGAATATAGAAGGAGGATACAGTTCTCCCCTAAGGTACCTCTGGAAGCCTAATGGTTAGGGCTGAGGGCTGCAGGGAGAGCTCCAAATATAGTCAGGGAGCCCTGGGACCTGGATGAGGGTGTCTGGAGCAGGGACTTGGCCTCCCTCATTATCACCCGATGTGCATGATAGGAGTGGGTTTCTGGCTTCCAGGGGACCTTGGAGAAAACCAAGGCAATTTTTTCATAAGTAACTTTAACACAGAGTCAGATATATTCAGGTGAATGAAAATGCAAAATACTCTTGGGAGGCAGAGGCAGGAGACTCAGAAATTCAAGGCCACATTGGTTACAAGAAGTTCTGGGTCAGCAGCAGGAGCTACATGAGATCTGGTCTCAAGGGGGAAGGGCAGGGTAAAGGTGCCCGCTGGAGGAACTGAGATATATCCCCAGAATCCACACAGTTGAGGGAGAGAAAAGACTTCTGCAAGCTGTCCTTTGACCTCTAAAAATCACCTGGAGATACAGGGGAGCCCCCCAAAACACACAAATAAAATGTTAACATCAACAACAAAACTTAAACCACACCCCCTGTAAACCACACACACACACACACACACACACACACACACACACACAGAGGGAGAGAGAAGAGAAGAGATCAGGAGACAGACAGATCTAAAAAACAGTTTTACAAACCTAAAGAAGGGAATCAGTCACCCCAAACTACTCTGTATGTTGTTGAAAGTTGATGTCATGTTGAAACAGTTCAGAATCTTGCTGATCAGTCTCCCCTCCAGAGAAACAAAAACAAAAACAAAACCCAAAACCTCATCATAGCCACAAATACATAAATGTCTGTAATTAACTGAGCAATGACGTCTTCTGCTTGCCCACTGTGTGTGTGTAGGGAAGCCCTAGATCTGCCCTATCGGATCCCCTTTTTGATTCGGGGACTCTTCACTGATAGGCAACACATAAGGCTCTTTCCAGTGTCTCCAGAGAACAGTTCACAAGGGACAGGCTCAGAGTTGGAGCCTACCAATCCAAACCCTAAAGGCTACCCGAGCTGTCCCGGGAAGAAGATTACCAACAGCGTTTACGGAGGGATAGCCACATCTTAGCAGACACCTCAGCATCCCCTATGCAATCTTGGTGACATTTGGGACGTGAGGTTGGCAGAGCACTTGGGGTTCAGGCAGTAGGGGCATGAGGGATGTGGATGCTCGCCCCTGGGCTCTGACCTCGACAGACGCGGAGGAGGTGGGGCTCTGGCTTCCAGGGCGGGGCGGCTCGCTTTGGGATTCAGGGACAAAGACGCGCGAGCTCGAGGCAGGCCTCCTCGGTGCCGCGGGGGAGGCGCACCCGGAGCGATAATCCCACCAGGACACCGCTCGGGCGCGGCGGGGACCACGCTTCTTCCGCCCGCCGTGGCCGAGCAGCTCCGGGAGACCCAGACCCTTGCCCGTCGCGGCCGCCGAGCCCCAGGCCGCGTCCGCGCCGCAGCCTCCGCGCGAAGCACGCGCCGCCAGCTCCCACCGCAGCTCGCTTCCCATTGGCTGGCCGGCCCGCGAGCGCTCCCGCCCCGCCGCCCCATTGGCCGACGCCGCCGCGGTCCCCCCGCGCGCCAGCCACCGCTGACATCACGCGGTCTGAGGCGGCGGCGGCGCCCCCGGGCTCAGTCCCGCAGCCCCCTCAGGCAGAGGCGCCGCCGCGGTGCCCGGCGGAGGATGGTGCGCGCCGTGCGGGCCGCTCCCCACAGCCTCAGCCGCAGCAGCGCCTCAGCCGAGCGGGCGGCGGCGGGCAGCCGACCCCCGCACCGGGCGTGCGGCCGGCCGGCGCGCTGAGGCTCGGACGCCGGAGCCCGGGCGACGCCGCGATCGCAGCGGCCATGGGGGCCCTGACGAGCCGGCAGCACGCGGGCGTGGAGGAGGTGGACATCCCGTCCAATTCCGTGTACCGCTACCCGCCCAAGTCCGGTGAGGGCCGGGCGCGCGCCGCGGGCCGGGCGGAGGGGAGGCCGCGCGTCGGATGCTGCGGGCGGGCAACGCGGTGGCCTGGGGGGCCCCCCCGAGTCGACCTCGGAGCGGGGGAGGTCTTTGGGATGCAGGGCGGGGGACGCCCCCCATCCCGGGCCCGGGCGACGCCACGAGGAGGACTGCAGGTGCCTGCAGGGTCACCGAGGTCACCGCTCGCGTCCTCCGTGGTAATCTGCACCGCAATAGGGACGCGCGCCGCCGTGGATGCGGCGTTGCAGTGGCTGAGGGTTGGAGAGGCATCCCTGACAGGCACCTGTGCCAGGTGTTGTCCCCGGGCTGTCGCATCCATGCCCCTTGGGACAGCTAGAAGTGCGTTTTTGCAGGCGTGAGGAGTGCGGGAGAAGGAACTTGCTTAAGCAGTTCTTAGCTTTTCTGGAGGCTGTCGGGGCAGGGGTTTTCGGGGGGGGGTAACTAAGTTAACAGAGATGTGTAGGAATCTGACAAGAGTCACTTGGATCGCCCCTTTCCTAGTTTCTGGCAAGGGGATGGCTGGAGACAGAGCAAGTGTTTTCTGGTATACACTGTCACTTGAACCGGTCAATTCCTCCATTAGCATCAGCATTGCAGGAGAGTTTTGACAGCAGATGAGAAAGTAGTCCACTTGAGTGAAGACTGCTGCCCAAGCTGCTGGCGAGTGACCTAGCTACATGTCCTTTATCATCATCTTTATTTTTTTTTATTTTTATTTTTTTAACTTGCTGATCTCAAGACCCCCTGGGATCCTTGTCTACCACCTTCCCCCTGGCTTGAGGACCTGGTGTGGATTTTGATGCGGAGTAGTGAGTGAGGTGTCAGAATTGGACAGGATCCCATTCTCCCTTGGTAGAATAAAGACGTGCTAATGAGTCGAGCTGATTTCTCAGCAGTACATCCAGTTTCTGCCAGGTGGAAGCTGGGACCAGACAATGAACCTGCCTCCCTGCGGAGTGAGTGCCAGCAGCTCCCTGCCTTGCTGCTTTTGTGCCAGAGAATGAGTCCTAGCAGAAATGAGTGAGAACCGCTTTAGAGAGGTCTGACATTAAGCAGTGATTGTTAGTGTTTTTAATAAAATCTCTTGCTAATTATGACCTTATGGTTACTTTTATCTATTAAAAATTGCATCTTGGTGCCTTGAAGGCTGAGGCAGGATTGTTAAATTTGGGGTCAGCCTGGGCCACACAGTGAGACTGTCTCAAAATAAAACCAATACAACAACAAAAAAGAGGCCGATCTAGCGCCCCTCCCCAGCCGGAGGGTTACAAATGTGAGCCACCATACCTGACTTGCATTTTGTTCTTTTAAAAACACAAATATGAAGCCAGGTGTGGTGGTGCACGCCTTAATCCCAGCACTTGGGAGGCAGGTATGTATATATCTCTGTGAGTTCAAGGCCAGCCTGATCTACAAACCGAGTTCCAGCCAGGGCGGTTATACGGAGAAACCCTGCCTTGAAAAATACTAAACAGCATAGCGGCAGTCGGAGTTTCCTCTTAAGTGCCTTAGCTTTTTATCGATCAGAATATGGAGCATGCTTTGCTGAGCTTGGAGTTTGTGAGAGAGTTGGCTGCCTCAGGAGAATATTTACCCTTCCTCCACATAATCCTCTTGCCTTAGCCTCCCCTTCCCGAACACAAGGATTACAAGCATGAGCTGCCACATCTGGCTCCAAAGCACTGTGTGTGTGTGTGTGTGTGTGTGTGTGTATGTGTGTGTGTGTGTGTGTGGGGTTTTGAGACAGGGTTTCTCTGTATAATCCTGGCTGTCCTGGAACTCACTCTGTAGACCAGGCTGGCCTCCAACTCAGAAATCCACTTGTCTCTGCCTCCCAAGTATTTAACCAAGTGCTGGGATTAAAGGTATGCGCCACCACGTCCGGCTTGAGTCTCCATCTTACTGTATCTATCAGGAACTATTAAGACCCCTTCCTCGGGCTCTAAAGTGGTGAGGATTTCAGGTGTAATATTGTGCTTGGCTGTTTAATTAGTCTTGCTAAGCTAGAAGTTTTAATTGTTGCAAGAGTGCTGGAACACATTTAAAAAATGAATAACTATAGTCTTTTTAAAAATCACTTTAAAAATTACACTTCTTGGGGCTGGATAGATGGCTCAGTGGTTAAGAGCACTGACTACTCTTCCAGAGGTCCTGAGTTCAAATCCCAGCAACCACATGGTGGCTCACAACCATCTGTAGTGGGATCTGATGCCCTTTTCCGGTGTGTCTGAAGACAACTACAGTGAACTTAGATATAATAAATAAATCTTTTTTAAAAAACTAAACTTCTTTCAAAAAGTTCAGTGCTAATCATTTAGCGTCAGAGGTAAGTTGTGTACATGCACAATTATAAGAATGCAGAATCAAGCTGGGCGTAGTAGCGCACGCCTTTGATCCCAGCACTCGGGAGGCAGAGGCAGGCGGATTTCTGAGTTCGAGGACAGCCTGGTCTACAAAGTGAGTTCCAGGACAGCCAGGGCTACACAGAGAAACCCTGTCTCGAACCCCCCCCCCCAAAAAAAAATTAAATCTTTTTAAAAGATATTTTAAAAGACAATTTGGTATCACTGCAACAAAGGCATATTTTTAGATCAATGGGAGAAAATTCTGAACAGGAATAAATACATTTATTCTCCGTTGACCTTTTCTGAGAAAGTCTCCTGTATTCATGTAGCCCATACTAGCTTTGGAATCCTCTCCTGATCATCCTGCTCTCCTTGTGAGTATTGGTATTACTGAGTTTATCCAAAACAGTTTGTGAGGAAGAATAAAACATTGAAGAGGAAAAGTCTTTTCAAGACAGTTTTGTATTCGCAGACAATCTGCTGTACTTTGACCATTTATAAATTGCAATGTGTTTCAGTGACAAAGCCCTTGCTTGAGAATAGCTATGTGAGAATAGCTGTGCACTAACACCAGCAGGGATGGAAACCTCAGATCCTTTCTTGACATCACCAAAAATTTAACTAAAAATAGATCATAATGTGAGAAGACAATCCAGAGAATTGGAAACAAACATTTTCACGTCATGCATACAGTGAAGGATTTTTACCTAGACTACACAAAGAACTTTTGTAATAGCATGAAAACCAGATTAACTGGACTTTGTGGTACACACCTTTAGTCCTAGCACTTGGGAGACAGAGGCAGGCAGATCTCTGAGTTCCAGGGACAGCTTGATCTACAGAGCAATTTCCAGGATAGCCAAGGCTATACAGAGAAACTCTGCCTTGGAACCCACCACCCTCCAAAACAAACAAACAAACAAATAAAAGAGTTTTAGTATTGGGGGCTGCTTAGATGGCCAGTGGCTGCTTTCCTAGAGGACCCAGGTTCAATTCCCAGCATCTACATAGCAGCTCAAAACTGTAACTCAAATAGATATACATGCAAGCAAGATAGCAATGCACATAAATAAAAATAAATGATTAAGAAAGAAAAAGGCAAAGTACTTTATAGACATTTCTCTTTTTTTCCCCTTGTTCCATTCAACCCTGCTCGCTCCAGTCGGCCCCGCTCGCTCCGGTAGGTCTCTCCAGTCCAAGGATTCGTTTCTTATTATTCTTCATAAGTACACTGTAGCTGACTTCAGACGCACCAGAGGAGGGTGTCAGATCTCATTACCGGTGGTTGTAAGCCACCATGTGGTTGCTGGGATTTGAACTCATCACCTTTGGAAGAGCAGTCGGGTGCTCTTACCCGCTGAGCCATCTCACCAGCCCTATAGACAGTTCTTAAAAAATGATAGACAATGGCTGATAAGCACATGAAGAGAGACAGTATCTACACCTAGGGAAAAGGTGGGTATGGTGACTCATGCCTATAATCCCAGTTCTCAGGAAGCCAATGCAGGAAGAGTCTAAGACTAGCCTGGGTTACAGAAGTAGTTCTTCGCCCTCCCAAAAGTAAGCTACAACTAGATAATAAGTCACATCCATTAGGATAGCTGTTAACTGAAAAACAAAATAGGAACAAGCTTAAGGATGTGGACAAATGGAAGCCCCAGAACCCTACCCACAAGTCATGGCAACTCTCATGGTAATCTCAGCATTGAAGTAAGAGGAACAGTTCCTGGGCAGTGGTGGCACACGCCTTTAATCCCAGCACTCAGGAGGCAGAGGCAGGAAGATTTCTGAGTTCGAGGCCAGCCTGGTCTACAAAGTGATTTCCAGGACAGCCAGTGCATACAGAGAAGCCCTGTCTCGAAAAACCAAAAAAGAAAAAAAGAGGAACAGTTCAGTGTTAGAGGGTAGCCTGGGCTACAACGTACGTTCCACGTTAGCCTGGGCCAGTGTGAGATCTAGCATCAAAGTCAAACAGAAAAGAAAACCAGTTTTAAACGATTTCAGAACTTCTCAAGTGGTTAGTTTATGTCTGACTCATCAGTCATACCACTTATTGTGAATGCCCATCACCCAAAGGAGTAAATTCACACGGCATTTGCACAGATCATTTTTTCATAACAGTGAAAGATAGAAATGACTCAGCCGACGGATGGAACAATGATGTGTAGACACGATACACAGAGGAACGTTCCCGGGCAGAGGGGAGAGCAGCACTGATACTGCTCAAACATGGTAAGTGGAAGGTGCCAAATCCAAGATATCACACTGAATGCAATCAACATGAAACATCAGAAGAGAACACAATGCAGAGACAGAAAGATTCACCGGAAGCTGAGGAGGAGAAGAGAAAAATGACTAAAGGGATTTCTTTAGGGTAGTGAAAATGTTCTAAAATTAGATAAGAGTGAGTTGTACTCAGCCCTGAATGCACTACAAACCACACACTCTCTGAATGTGTATTCCAGCCTCTGTGGACTCCCACACATGGGCATACCCACACACAGACTCTCTTTCACACACACATATATATGTATATTTTTTGAGACGAGGGTCCATACATATAGCTATGTTGCCATGTTTTTTTTTTAAAGATTTACTTATTTATTATATATAAGTACACTGTAGCTGTCTTCAGACACTCCAGAAGGGGGCGCCAGATCTTCTTACGGATGGTTGTAAGCCACCATATGGTTGCTGGGAATTGAACTCAGGACCTTTGGAAGAGCAGTCTTAACCACTCTTAACAGCTGAGCCATCTCTCCAGCTCTGTTGCCATTTTGTTAATGATATATCTTTTTCTATAATTTTGTTTCCATATGATATGTTCTTTTTTTTTTCCCTCATTCCGGTCAACCCTACTATCTCTGGCCAGCCCCACTCGCTCCAGCCACCCCCATTTGGCCCCATTTGCTCTGGTCGGCTCCACTTGCTCCAGCCTGCCCCGTTCGGCCCCGCTCACTCCGGTCAGCCCCCCTCGCTCAGTCCCTGCTCTCTCCGGTCCAAGGATTTATTTTATTATTATTGATAGCTGACTTCAGATGCACCAGAGGAGGGCGTCAGATCTCATTACGTGTGGTTGTAAGCCACCATGTGGTTGCTGGGATTTGAACTCATCACCTTCGGAAGAGCAGTCTGGTGCTCTTACCCGCTGAGCCATCTCACCAGCCTGTTCTCTCTCTCTCTCTCTTTTTTTTTAATTAGGATTTTACTTTTGTGTACATTGATGTTTTGCCTTCATGTATATCTATGTGAGGATACCCTGAAACTGGAGTTAAGAGACAACTGTGTTCTGCCTCGTGGGTATTAGGAAGTGAACCCCGGTTCTTTTGAAGAGTAGCTATTGCTGTTAACTGCAGAGGGCTGAGCCATCTCTCCAGCCACTGTGGGGATAGATCTTTTTTTCCGCTTCCTAAATGCTGGGATTATAAACATGTGTCACTCTCCCTGGATTATACAGTTTAAAATAGGTAAACTATGAATTATTGAAGTTATATTTCAAATCTAAAGCTAAGAGTTAAATGTATTATCATAGAAGACATAGGAGAAAGTATTTGATTTGGATTACCAGAAAGAAAGAAAGAAAGAAAGAAAGAAAGAAAGAAAGAAAGAAAGAAAGAATTTAAAGGTATTAAGAAAGGCTGGCTGGAGCTGGCCGTGGTGGCGCATGCCTTTAATCCCAGCACTTGGGAGGCAGAGGCAGGAAGATTTCTGAGTTCGAGGTCAGCCTGGTCTACAAAGTGAGTTCTAGGACAGCCAGGGCTACACAGAGAAACCCTGTCTCGAAAAACCAAGAAAGAAAGAAAGAAAGAAAGAAAGAAAGAAAGAAAGAAAGAAAGGCAGGCAGGCTGGTCAGGCAGTGGTGGCGCATGCCTTTAATCCCAGCACTTGAGAGGCAGAGGCAGGTGGATTTCTGAGTTTGAGGCCAGCCTGGTCTACAGAGTGAGTTCCAGGACAGCCAGGGCTACACAGAGAAACCTGTTTTGAAAAATGAGAGAGAGAGAGAGAAAGAGAGAGAGAGAGGAAGAAGAAGGAGGAGGAGGAGGTAGAGTAGGAAGAGGATGGCTGGTGAGATGGCTCAGTGAGTAAGAGCACTGGCTGCTGTTCCTAAGGTCCTGAGTTCAAGTCCCAGCAACTACATAGTGGCTCACAACCATCCATAATGAGATCTGACCACTTCTGGTGCTTCTGAAGACAGCTACAGTGTAGTTTTTTATAATAATAATAAATAAATCTTTGGGCTGGGCCGAGCAGGGACTGAGCAAGCAGAGGTCCTAAATTCAATTCTCAACAACCAGATGAACAGCTATCTGTACAGCTATAGTGTGTACTCATATACATAAAGTAAATAAGTCTTTTTAAGGAGGAGGAGAAGGAGAAGAAAAGAACAAGAAGAAGATGAAGACACTGACAGAAGATACTGGGCTCAGTGATCAAGAGCTCAGCCTGCCGGGCTGGTGAGATGGCTCAGAGGTTAAGAGCACCGACTGCTCTTCCAAAGGTCCCGAGTTCAAATCCCAGCAACCACATGGTAGCTCACAACTATCTGTAACAAAAATCTGATGCCCTCTTCTGGAGTGTCTGAAGACAGCTACAAGTGTACACACATATAATAAATAAATAAATAAATAAATAAATAAATAAATAAATCTTTAAAAAAAAATAAAAGAGCTCACCCTGCTCTTGCACAGGACCTCAGTTCCCAGCCACTACAGCAGAGGCTCACACCATCAGGAACTCCAGCTCCTGGGGGAGCTAACGCTGGCCTCTGCAGCCGCCCTCACTCCCATGCACACATACATATAATTAAAGATGACACGGAGGAGCCGAAAAGACAAGACATAGATGTAATTACTAGGGAAAAGCAACTGCAGTCCTGGTCACTGAAAAGTATGATAGAAATGTAATGGAAATGTCCATGAGAAAGGAGTCAGGCATGCAGGGGCTTAGGAGGTGAAGGCAAGTGATCAGGAATTCAAGGCTGGCCTTGTCTACATAGCAAGTTGGAGGAAGCTAGCAAAACAAACAAACACCTCAGCGTCAATGAGGTGCCACTTAGACCCTTTAGGAGGCCTAAAATACAAAAAGGCAGAAATTATCAAGTGTCGATGCAGAGATTAGAGTTCTTATGAATTGCTAAGGGAAAATGTAACATGGTACAGCCACTTTGGAAAAAATTCGGCAGTCTTTTAAATTAACTTGTAAATGTTAAATATGGGGTGGTCTTGTTCAACATGACCACAAATCCAGTTGAGAACATGTTAGCCCTCCAAAATGTCCCACTGTGCCTGGTACAATTAATTCTCATTGCCTCCTCAGACAAGGTGGCTGACACCCTTGTCTTAACTCAAAGTCTTGTTTTGAAGAGACACCATGGCAATTCTTACAAAAGAAAGCATTTGCTGTATGTATGGCTTGCTTACAGTTTCACAGGGTTGGTTCATTATTATCATGGTGGGAAGCGGGCAGGTGTGGTGGTGGTGGTGCAGTCCTGGAGAGCTTTACATCCAGATCCAGGCAGCAAACAGATCAATATGCTGGGTCTGGCAGGGGCCTTTTAGACCTCACTTTCTTGCTGACACACTTCCTCCAACAGAGTCACACCTCCTAATCCTTCCTACACCGTCCACCAACTGATGGACTAGGCATTCAAATATATGAGCCTGTGGGGCCATTCTCACTTGAACCACCACAACCTGTAATTTCAGTTCTTGTGAGGCTGAGGCAGAAGGATTGCTCCAATTTCTAGGCTAGTTTGGGGAGCATAGTAAGTCCCAGGTCATTCAGGACTGACTATCTACTGAGGCCTTGTAGAAAACGAAAACTTGCTGCCACGCTCAACACTGCAATCTGTCCTGTTCTCTGGGTCTGTGTTCTGTCCTGTTCTCTGGGTCTGTGTGCTGCTTCTGTCCCCCACCCCCACAGAACCACAGTGGACACCTTGAGGCTGCCGGCTTCCACTGAGCTTGCTTGGAAAGTTTAGTCGCGTTCTCTGGCATATGTCAGAGGTTCATTCCTGTAAGGCACTGATTATATTGTGTTATAGGAACATACTATTTTAAACTTGTAAAAGTTAGAGCTGAGAGTGTAGCTCAATGTCCTCCTGACATCTGTGGACCCCTAAGCTCACCTCTCAGCATGGCAAAAAATAATAAATACTTAAAAAGGAAAAACAAAGCAAGAAAAACTTACTGTATTTTGCTTATCCGTTTACTGATTAGTGGATATTGGATTGTTCCAGTGTAACTTACTACTTAAAGAAACAGTGAAGGACTAGCTAGAGCAATGTCTCACAGGTTAGGAGCTCCTGCTGCCCTTCTGAGAGACCTGTGCCCTGTTCCTGCTCGTGGGACCTTTACTTGGCAGTTTACAATTGTGTGTAACTCCATTTCAGAAGTTCCAATGGCCTGTTTTGGTCCTTATGGCTACTTGGCACATGTGTGGTACACATACTTAGGCATCCATATGTAGTAAAATTAATTTTTTTTTTGGTGTAGCCCTGGCTGTCCTGGAACTCACTTTGTAGACCAGGCTGGCCTTGAACTCAGAAATCCGCCTGCCTCTGCCTCCCGAGTGCTGGGATTAAAGGCATGCGCCACCACGCCTGGCTAAAATTAATTTTTTACATGTAAATTTTTAAAAATACAATGAGGGCTAGAGGCATGTCCTGAGTTCAATTCCCAGCAACCACATGGTGGCTCACAACCATCTGTAATGGGAACTGATGCCCTCCCTGTTCTGCCTTGCAGGCATACAGAGTACTCATATACATTAGATAAATAGATAAATCTTTTTAAAAATACAATACTATGAACATCTGTATGCTTTTTGAATATGCATGTGTTTTCATTTTTGCATGTGTCAATATGTGTGTGGTATATGTATTTGTTCATACGTGTGTGTCTGTGTGTGTGTGCGTGTGCTTTCTTGTGGGGGTCAGATTGCTCCCCACCCCCTTAGTTTTTGAGACAGGCTCTCTCACTGAACCTAAGCAGTTTAGCTGAGCTGGCTGGGTCCCTGAGCTCCTGGAACCCATCTTCCTTTCTTTACCAGTGCTGGGATTCCACGCGCTATTCTCAGCCTTTTTTTTTTTTTTTCTTTTTTCAAGACAGGGTTTCTATGTATAGCCCTGTCTGTCCTGGAACTCACTCTGTAGACCAGGCTGGCCTCGAACTCAGAAATCCCCCTGCCTCTGCCTCCCGAGTGCTGGGATTAAAGGCATGCGCCACCATGCTTGGCCTGTTCTCAGCTTTTTACCTGTGCACTGGGACTCAAACTCAGACCTCTGCTTTCATGGGAAGCGCTTTCTCCAGCTCTTCTGTCCTCCTGCCCAACCCCATCCATCAGTCACTTCTGAGACCTCAGCATTAACTCTCCTGTCTTGCTTATTTATTAAAACAAGGACCATTTACTGCATGAGTAATAACAACTCTCCTCTTCCTTTGGGAGGGAGAGGTTGGCTTTATTTTTTTATTTTGTGATAAGGTCTTCAAAATACAGGCTTTAGCTTAAAACAGCTAGATTTTATCCCAATGCTGGCATCTACCAGCTGTGTGGCCCAATTAAATTTATTGGGCTTTGTTGTTAAGCTACATTAAATAAAGTTATTTTTAAATACAGTTCCATTTATTGGAATAATCAAGTATATAACTCCATTACTCCAAAAGTAGACAGTACAAGATTAATATTTTCCATTTACAGGCAGGACATTTGTTTATACTGTGACCTTAATAAGGGAAAATATGCAAAGAGGCTTCCCAGCAGGAGCCATTAGCATGAGATAGCCATTGCTAAAATCTAAAATCATTTGCAACTTTGCCCTATATAATATAAAGTTTTTATGGCTTGAAAATTTGAAGAAGCAGGGCAGTTTAATCCCAGCACTCAGGAGGCAGAGGCAGAGGCAGGCGGATTTCTGAGTTCTAGGCCAGCCTGGTCTACAGAGTGAGTTCCAGGACAGTCAGGGCTACACAGAGAAACCCTGTTTCGAAATATCAAAAAAAAAAAAAAAGAAAAGAAAAGAAAAGAAAAAAAAAGAAAACTTGAAGATTTGGGTTTGGAATTTTGCCACAGTTCTTCCACTCCTTGTTTCTCACATGAGGTTGTGTTTGGCTCTACGGCATGCTACATAGTAATTATATGTTATATGTTAAAAATATCTATGGTCTAAATTTTCTATCTACGTTCAGAAGTCAGGTTTTTGTTTGTAGAATTATGACAGGCAGTGCAGTCTTCAGTTCTGTTTCATTTTCTATTTTATTCTGGGCAGGGGACTGTGTGAGGAGTATACTGGTTCCTCTACGAGATAAGCAAAACAAAAGATTGCAGTCTGGTGTAGAAAACAGAATGTTTTCGAGACTAAAGGGTCTGATTTACAGTCCTTGTTTGCCTCTGCCAGAAAGGAAACATTCCCTGGGCTTTATCAGGGTGAGCATTTTATCATCTCAACTATTGTCTCTCTTTACCACAGTGCAGAACCGGAAAAGGAAGCCAGACAGGTTTGTGCCCGAGGCTGCACGCCCTGTCCTCTTCCCTGTGTCTGTGTGTCTGTGTGTCTGTGTGTCTGTGTGTCCACATAAACAGTAAAGCTGAGGTGTGCTTGCATTCATGAGGCTGAGATATGTGGCTGCTCCTCCTCCTCTACTGCTCCTCATCTCTCTCAGATTGTCGGATGCAGTTGAGTTTGGGACAGGGATTTGGGATTACACTGTCTCTCTTTGCTTCTGATGCTTCTTAGCCACCGTCTTTCTTCAGTCACTGGGGTCTTTGATCCACAGGGCCCTCATGGGGCCTAAGGCAGAGATGTTATAATCTTTGCAGATAGCATTGAGTTCCATCTTTGGTTGATGGTAATCTCCACAAATGATTTTTTTTTTCCAAGACAGGGTTTCTCTGTGTAGCCCTGGCTGTCCTGGAACTCACTCTGTAGACCAGGCTGGCCTCGAACTGACAAAGCTCTGCCTGCTTCTGTGCTGGGATTAAAGACATGCATTCCCCACCACACCCCTCGAAAATCATTTTAGTCTGTGTTTATTGGCCATGGTTTTAAATTTTGTATATCAAAACTTGACTTGAGGGTAGGAGGAGGGCAGGCTGTACTTGTGCTCTTGGACACACAGTGATCCTCCTGATGGAGCTTCCTGTGTATCTGGGACTACAGGCACACACTGCTGTGCTAAATAGTTTGGTGGGATTTTTTTTTTTTAAAGATTTTATTTTATTTATTATATGTAAGTACACTGTAGCTGTCTTCAGACACTCCAGAAGAGGGCACCAGATCTCGTTACGGATGGTTGTGAGCCACCATGTGGATGCTGGGATTTGAACTTATCACCTTCGGAAGAGCAGTCGGGTGCTCTTACCTGCTGAGCCATCTCACCAGCCCCGGGATTTTGTTTTTAATGGCATTTCAATATGTAGGCTGGCCTGGCCTGGCACTGACAACCCATCTTCCTCTGTCTCCTGGGGGTTGGAATTGTAGGTCAGTACCACCACATTAGACAGCCCTCGATTTTACTACAAGACAAAGTCTGCATTCAGCTTTATGTATCTTTTTGAGACAGGTTCTCTCTATACAGCATGGCTGGCCTAGAACTCCCTCTGATCACAGCGTTCTAACTGCTTCTGCTGCCCAAGTATTGGGATTAAAGGCAAGCCACCACCATCCTCAGCCCCTTCTTTCTTATAAAATTGGGTGAGATTTGCCAGGCATGGTGGCAGAGACCTGCGATCTCAGCACATAGGAGGAAGAGGCAGAAGAGCCAGCAGTTCAAGGTCACCCTCAGCTACCTAATAACTTTGAGGTCAGCATGTCACATGAGAGCCTATCTCAAAAGAAGGAAAGGCAAAATACATTTCTAATAGAACCCTGCCACCTCCTTACCCTGATGCCTAAGGTTGTTAGAGCTCCTGGCTTTCAGAGTTAGATCACTGTGCTGTGTAAACCAATCAATCCCAAAGACCTCTCCGGCACATCCCTGCCTAACTAACTACTGTCAGGGCCCACACTGAATTCATCTGGACAACTTTGGTTACAAGATGGCTTCTTAACATTCCTTACTGGGACAAGCTACCCTCCATGTTAACAAACTAACAAATAGCTTATTGTCTTGTGTTTGCAATGCTGACCGTGGGCCCAGGACCGTGAAGATGTTGGGTAAATGCATTATCTCTGAACTACATCTGTCTCAGCTTTTAGGTTGGGTTTTGTTGTTGTTTAGGTTGTTATTGTTGCTGGTTGGTTGGTTGGTTGGTTTGGTTATTTGAGGCTGGCTCTCAATATGTAACTCAGACTCTATAACTATAGGCACACAACTGCACATCCAGCCAGATCTTTTTTTTTTTTCTTAATTTCACCTGATGTCTAAGAAACAGATAATTTCTGCTCTATAGGGATACATCTCAGTGCCAACGGTAATGGTCCAGTTCATTTGAGAAGACTACTTTCTTCCGAAGGCAGCTAGGCTCCTCCCCTCTATCAATAATGCGCTTGGAGAATAGGGCCAGCAAGTGTGCAGCGTGCATAATGAATGGGTGGAGGTGCTGTGCTGGGTGCACTGCGTGCTCCGTTAGGGCAGCCAGCTACTGTGCTTCTGGGTTCAGCAGGTTTTGAGGAGCAGCTCATTGTTACTTTGGTTTGGGCACTGCTGCTCATCGCAAGTGTTTTCCTGATCTTTAGTTTAAGAACAGCCTCACTCTTTGGTGAGTGATCTCAGCCACATGGTCAAATTTAGTAGGTGTTTCTGAACTCATGCTCCCAGTCTAAAAAGGAAGATCTGAATGTTCAGTTCTGTTTTCTGTTACATCTGTCTTCTCCCTCTCCCTTCCTGTGGCTTCACTGTAGCTGAAAGTGCGAAAACTCAGGTTTTCAGCTTACTGAAAAGAACCTCAAAAATCCCGGCTGACTGCGAGTTTATATTTAATCCAGCTGTATTACTACATACAAGGCTTTGTGGGTTCCTAAGTTCTTTGCATTAATTTGAGAGTCAAAGTATATGAGGATATTGACAAAATTTTCTAAAGTATGAGACTTTTTCTTGGATAGTCTATCCTAGGGTCAGACTAGAGAAATTTGAGGGTGCAGGATGTGGTGCAACATACCTGTAATCTTAGCTCTTGGGAAGTAGAGGCAGGAGTTCAAGGCTAACCTTGGCTACTTAAACAAGTTTGAAGCCTACCTAGGCTACATGAGACTCTGTCTCAAAAATAACCCAAAACCAGCAACAAAGCAGCCAACCAAGATATTAGAATAAGAGGAATCTGTGTCCCTCTCAAAGTTAAAATATGCCACTAGATGAGTGGTTCTCAATATTCCTAATGCTGCAACGCTTTAATACAGTTACTTCTTCATATTGTGTAACCCCAACCATGAAATTATTTTCATTGCTATTTCATAACTGTAACTTTCCTACTGTTATTAGTCACAGTGTAAATATCTGATATACAAGATGGTCTTAGACGATCCCAATGAAAAGGTCACTTAATCCAGAATGGTCTGGGACCCACGGGCTGAGAACCTGCACACTAGGCTTGCCCGTGTCCTCAAATTTCTTGTTGACTGTTGAAATAATCTCACTTTGTAGCCCAGGCTGGCCTTGGATCTAAGTTATACCTTAGCCTCCCGAGTGCGGGGACTGCGGGGACACACCATTGTGCTGGCTACCTCCCTTGTTCAACAGCAAGTCAGTGTGGAGAGCCTGCATTGGAAGGGTGTAGGGTGTATACAAGTGCCAAGGGGCAGGTGGGGAACGGTGGGTATGAGTATACATATGCTGGGACCTCTAGTCAAGATTCTCAAATGCTCAGGAACCTCCTCAAGGTGAGGTGGAAAAATCAGGACCAAGGGCTGGTGAGATGGCTCAGCGGGTAAGAGCACCCGACTGCTCTTCTGAAGGTGATAAGTTCAAATCCCAGCATCCACATGGTGGCTCACAACCATCCGTAACGAGATCTGGCGCCCTCTTCTGGAGTGTCTGAAGACAGCTACAGTGTACTTACATATAATAAATAAAATAAATCTTTAAAAAAAAAAATCAGGACCAAGCTGAGCCTGGTAGTATATGCCTATAATCCTAGCCCTTGGGGGGCGGAGGCAGGAAGATCATGAGTTCTAGGCCTTCAAGGGCTTCACAGAGTAAAACTCTGTCTCAAAAAACAAACAAACAAACAAACAAACAAACAAAAAACACACAGGAGGGCATGTGGTGGTGGTGTATATACTTTTAGTCCCAGCCCTTAGGAGGCATATGCAGACAGATCTTTGTGAGTTCAAGACTAGCCTGGTCTGCATAGCGAGTTCTAGGCCCTCATGGACTACACAGTTGAAATTCTGTCTCAGAAAGGAAAAAAAAAAAAAAAAAACAAGCAAGCAGGGTGTCAGGAGATGGCTCAGTTGTTAAAGTGTTTGCTAAGTGAGCATGAGGACCCTGATGAAAAACTGTGTGGTCTGTTTGTAGACCCAGCAGTGGGGAGGGGGAAACAGGTTAATCTCTGGGCTCACTGGCCAGCCAGCTTAGTCTAGTTGGTGAGCTGCTGGTTGCTGGTCCCATTGATACTGACCTCTGGCGCGCGCGTGCGCACACACACACACACACACACACACTCACTCACAGCGAGAAGCAAAATACAAATCGGTTCATCAGTGGCCATTCATGGACTTTGTTGGCTTTTGGTTAATGGTCAGGATAAGGACTCAAGCTTGTTACAAGAACAGAAATGGCCTCTTTGTTTGTTGTTTCCGGCTCTGATGAGGTTTTGCTGATTTTGTGCCAGGGTCTGCAATCAGAAGAAATGTATGTGATTCTTTGTTGGGAGCCCTAACCTCGTCCCTTCTCACAGCGTTTCCCCTCCATCCAGCCTCACGGCGCTCTACTTGTCTGACTCTTTTTGTCTGTCACTCTCCAGGCAGCTATTTTGCCAGCCACTTCATCATGGGAGGAGAGAAGTTTGACTCCACGCATCCGGAAGGTTACCTGTTTGGCGAGAACAGCGACCTGAACTTCCTGGGAAACAGGCCAGTGGCGGTAAGGGTAGAATCTCTTTACTAGCTGTGGGCCTTGAGTGACCAATGCACACAGCCCTGTTAAAAACAAGTTTGTTGATGTGGCAGGGGGCTCTACGGGTTCGGTGTCTTGGTGTTGCAAGGCTGAGGGAGCTTGGAGCTTTCCTGAGGATTCCCAATTCTTTCTTCTTCTTTCTTCTTCTTTCTTCTTCTTTCTTCTTCTTCTTCTTCTTCTTCTTCTTCTTCTTCTTCTTCTTCTTCTTCTTCTTCTTCTTCTTCTTCTTCTTCTTCCTTCTTCCTTCTTCTTCCTTCTTCTTCTTCCTTCTTCCTTCTTCCTTCTTCTTTCTTCTTCTTCCTTCTTCTTCCTTCTTCCTTCTTCTTCTTTCTTCTTCTTCCTTCTTCTTCCTTCTTTCTTCCTTCTTCTTTCTTCTTCTTCTTTCTTCTTCCTTCTTCTTCTTCCTCTTCTTTCTTCTTCTTTCTTCTTCTTCCTTCTTCTTCCTTCTTCTTCTTCCTTCTTCTTCTTTCTTCTTCTTCCTTCTTCTTCTTCTTCTTCTTCCTTCTTCTTCTTCCTTCTTCTTCTTCCACCTCCTCCTCCTCCTTCTTCTTTCAAGACAGGGTTTTTCTGTGTATCTCTGGTTGTCCTGGAACTCACTTTGTAGACTAGGCTAGCCTTGAATTCAGAAATCCACCTGCCTCTGCCTCCCAAGTTCTGGAATTAAAGACATGTGCCACCACTGCCTGGCTTAGGATTCCCACTTCTAAGGGCACCTCCTTAGCAGTCCTGACCAGCGAAGGCAAGAACTGTGTTTACTGTTCTGGAGCACAGAGGCTGGTACAAAACGAAAAGCCTTGGCAAATATTTGTTGAGTGAATGAATGAAGTTTCCCTGGCTTTGGAGTTGCACACAGTCATGCCAGCACTTGGGAGGCTGAGGCAAGAGGGTTGTTCAGAATTCAAGGCAATCTTAGGCTCTGTAGACTTTAAATGGGACCATCTCCACATCTGCCTGAGGCTTTATAAAACAGCTGCCAGTGTGCAAAGGAAGACCGAGGTACTGTTCTCCATAGGAAGACCTACCCGAGGGAGGACATACTGGGTTTTGTTTTGTTGGGTTTTTTTTTTTTTGTTTTGTTTTGTTTTTGTTTTGTTTTATATAGGGCCTTATGAAAGTGCTACATCAGCTGGGCATGGTGGCGCATGCCTTTGATCCCAGCATTCGGGATGCAGAGGCAGGCTGATTTCTGAGTTCGAGGTCAGCCTGGTCTACAAAGTGAGTTCCAGGACAGCCAGGGCTACACAGAGAAACCCTGTCTCGAAAAACCAAAAAAAAAAAGAAAGAAAAAGAAAGAAAGTGCTACATCTCCGGGCCTCAGAGGACTACTTTGTTGTGTTGGTTTTTTAGATAGGGTCTCTATTATATAGCTCTGGTTTAGCTGTCCTGGAATTTGTTATATAGACCAGATTGGTTGAACTTACAGAGCTCTACCTGCCTTTCCTTCTGAGTGCTGGGATTAAAGGTGTGGACTATCATGCCAAGTTTATTATATTTTATTTTCTTAGTTGTTTCATTTGGTAGGACAGACTGTCTTTGACCTCACTCTGTGGTCTAGACTCAAGTCTTTCTACCTTGGCTTCCTGAATGCAGGATTGCAAGCCCGGGCCACCGTGTCTACCTGTCCCGGGACTTGCAGTCCCTCTCATTCCATTTCATCAGAGAGAGACCTGCACTTCATTTTGTTGTTATTGTTGCTTTTTGAGACAGGGTTTCTCTGTGTAGCCCTGGCTGTCCTGGAACTCACTCTGTAAACCAGGCTGGTCTTGAACTCAGAAATCCCCCTGCCTCTGCCTCCCAAGTGCTGGGATTAAAGGCGTGTGCCACCACTGGCCGGGAGAACTGCACTTCTTAAAGACAAGTGGTGGTAGAAGCTGGCATATAGAGACCGAATGCCTGGTCCAGGGACCTTTCCAATGTTTTACATGAAATTTGCTCCCTGTCTTATAAGTAGATCCGCCTTGCTGAAAATCAGTCTTTTGCCTCTTGTTGCTTCGGAGAACTCTCTTTTCACAAAACGTCCACGTTAGTGGGGCAGATAGAACACGCAACAGGAAATGTTAGATAAGAGAGAAGGTCTGCAGTGACTGAGTTCTGCAGGAATGAGAGTGGGAGGCAGTGCTGCTGTCGATTGCTTGGGTGCTGTGCTAAGGGGCTTGGGTGGGGCTTTGGGAACTGACTGACTGAACTGGTGGGAAAGGACTCTCACCTGGAGGGAGGTGCAGAGTGTAAGTCTAAGCCACCCCTGTGTTTGTAAACTTGGCAGTCTCAGAGCAACTGCCAGTGCCAGGTCTGTGGTAGGTGCTATGGACACAGGGCTGAAGTGACCGAGTTCGATCCTCTTGAAGACAAGGGAGGCAGCCTGGCTTGTGGCAGAACAACAGTAGAAAGCTGAGTGGGCTGCAGTGCCGAGAGGCTGTCATCCCCTCCTTAGGCTGGGGACAGGTTTAGAGATTTGGGGCTGCTGAGTGACTCAGAGAAATTGTGTTCAGGAAGGTTGACAGTGCTGGCTCTCATCCCGTCCTGGGTGACCCCTCTCTTAACATAGTACTTTGTAGTACTAATTTTCTAAGTAAAGGGGCATGTCTCTCACCACAGTGCTGAGATGAGTTCTGTGAATTCATGGTGAGTTTGGGTCAAATGGCAAGTTCTAGGCCAGTGTGTGCGTACATGCATGTGTGCGTGTGTGCATGTGTGCGTGTATTTAAATGGCCTCTTCTGCCTGTAATGATGACTTGAAGACAAGCAAAAGCGTCTTTTATATAGGTGTACTTATGATGGCACACTTTCCCCCAGGTGAGTCACCTAGGTTACATCTCCGTGCAGGACCGAGCTCCTCCTGAATTACTAGGTAGCAGCCTTGATCTTAACTCTGAGGCTTCCCACCCCCACCCTGGAGGAGGATTCACATTGGTGTTCTTGTTGGTATGTTGGTTTCTGTAGCATCCATCGTGTATGTTTAATGCTAAACAGAGATTTATTTAATGTATGAGTACACTGTAGCTGTCCTCAAACACACAAGAAGAGGGCATCAGATCCTACTACAGATGGTTGTGAGCCACCATGTGGTTGTTGGGAATTGAACTCAGGACGCTTGGAAGAGCAGTCAGTGAGTGCCCTTAACCTCTGAGCCATCTCTCCAACCCCTAGAGATTTTTTAAAAAATCACATTAAGTCAGCTATGGGTTTCATGCCTGTAATGTGGTACTTCAGAAGCTGAGGTGGGAGGGGGTCAAGTCTGAGGCCAGTTTGTGTTACATGGAGACACTTTCAAAAGCCAAAATAGGCCAGTAGTGGTGGCTCATTTCTATATAACTCCAGCACTCTGGCCCAATGATGGTGGCACTTTTAATCCTAGCACTCAGGAGACAGAGGCAGGAGGATGTCTGTGAGTTAAATTCTAGTCTGGTTTACAGAGTTCCAGAACAGCCAAGGCTACACAAAGAAACTCTCTTGAAAAGCCGACGAGTTCGAGGCCAGCCTGGTCTACAGAGTGAGTTCCAGGACAGCCAGGGCGACACAGAGAAACCCTGTCTCGAAAAACCAAAAAAAAAAAAAAAAGAAAGAAAGAAAGAAAGAAAGAAAGAAAGAAAGAAAGAAAAGAGAAAAGAAAAAAGAAAAGAAAAGCTGATGAGCAAACAACTCTAGCTCTTGGGATATTGAGGCAGGAGAATCATTGTGAGGCCAGACTGGGCTATAATATGAGACACTGTCTCTAAAATAGAAAGCAGTGTTCAGGATGAATGTAGCGTGCATCTCCTTATCTCTATACACATGCATTGAGCCCTTCCTAGCTCTGTTGTCTTAAGCAGTGTATGTGTGTTATCTCATCTTGTCTTAAGCCTAATGAGAACGGCGCTCGTTCAGCAGGCGCACAGAGCCACAGAGTTTAATATTGCCAAGCCTGCAAGGGAGCCAGTCAGCTTCTGACCTCGCTGTGCTTCAGAGCACTCAGCTGTTGGGTCATGGTCAGGCATACCCAGTCTTTCCCACATTCTGCCCAGGAACCCTTGTGTGGATCACCGAGAGCGGTTTGTAGGTTTGGTTGAGATCTAAAAGGGCTCAAGGATTGCTGTGCCCTCCTGGAGCATTCCCTCAGAGAGTAAGCATGTGGTGTGTAATTCCATCTGCTGAGCTGACCTCTGGCTTTGCCAGGATGCGCTTTAGGTTCGATTGGGGGACACCCTGAAACTGAGAGTGGACAGGGAGCTTTAGTTTTGTAGAACTGACTTGACTCTCAAGTGACAGAGCATCAGGTTACAGAGCATACAGACAGCCTTTTAAAGCCATCCAGCAGCAGGGGCAAGAGCCACGCCTCTTTCCAGAGAGGGGGAGGGGGAGGATGACAGACCGAGAAACGTATTGAAATGAATTGTCACATTGAAATAGAAATGCCGCAGAACTTCCTGGCTCCCAGGGTCTGTAGGATTTAACAGGTATTTCCTGACACCATTTCCAATGGGCTGCAGAGAAGCCTTCCCTTTCCTTCACTGGAGTGCTAGGGATCGCCCCACCCCACCCCCCTGCATACTTCCTTAAGGCAAATTGTTAATCAGCTCTTAGGGTTGGATTTGGATGAATGAGTGTATGAGTGTATGGATGTCCAGAAGAAAGGTGGCTGAAGAGAGTAGGAATCAGGGTTTAAAGTCTTTTTTTTTTTTTTTTTTTTTTTTTGGTTTTTTGAGACAGGGTTTCTCTGTATAGCCCTGGCTGTCCTGGAACTCACTTTGTAGACCAGGCTGGCCTTGAACTCAGAAATCCACTTGCCTCTGCCTCCGAGTGCTAGGATTAAAGGCGTGAGCCACCACTGCCCGGCTATTTTTTTTTTTTTTTTTTTTTATTGTCATTAACCTCTGTGACCTCGGAAGGTCTCAGATAGTGCACTTATAAAGCAGGGGTGGTTCTGACGTGAGAGGAGTGCAGTGCCTGGAAGATGCCTTCGGATTGCTGGATGAGAAGCAGCCTGGAACAGTGACAGCTAGACTTGCCAGCCTTCCCCTCCAGTTATCTCTTCAGCTGCTGCTCATTGTGGGCAGATGGACCGTCCATTGTGTCTTTATGTTTATCGTTTATTGGCTTGTCTTTAGAGTGCTACATGTCAAACATACAGCCTCTTGCATGGGAAGCAAGTCACTTACTTTGAGCTCTGTACCCTTAGCATGTACGTTGGGTTCAAGGTACTGGTTGGTTTTTTTATTTTTGTTTGTTTGGTTTTGGCAGTGTTTTCCTACGTAGTGCAGACTGGCCCCAAATTCAAGATTCTTACCTGCACAGAGCTGGGGTTATACATGTGGACCCCACTTCCAGCTGCTTCAGTGCTGTAGTAGGCAATGCCCTGGGCTTCTGAAGGCCTCTGGGAACCACAGCAGAGAAATGCATAGTAAAGTCCATCCCAGTCCTGGAAAGTGCAGGCAGAGCAGCTGCTGGCCTCTCTGCCCCCTTGGTTAGAGTTAGTTTGCAGAGGAAAACCAGTGAAGCTCTAAGTTACTTAGTCAGTCAGAGCTGTCTCTGCCACGCTGTCCTCTCTGCTTGCAGCCAGGAGTCCACGTGTAACATTCCTCTCGTTCCTGGGGAAACTGCTGCGTTTTAGCCAGTCCTGACAGTTCCCCTCATGCTGTGTTCTCTGAAGTGGTCTGTTTCATGCCTTGCCCTTCATACTCTCTGCAGCAAGGCCGCTAAGAACCAGGGAGCACGTGTGTCCTTGACTTCCCTGTCTTCTAGATATGTGCCCAAAAGCTGTGACAAATGCAGTGTCCACAACTGTATGCCCTTGTTAGCATGTGTGCAGGGGGATGCCCTGCCAAGCATCCTACCACTGAGCTGCACCTCCAGAACAAGCACAGGCCGTGTCAGGTAGCCCAGGCTGGCTTCAACCTTGCTATGTCGCAGAGGTTTTGAACTCCTCTTGATCCTCACCTCTTTCTTTCTTTCTTTCTTTCTTTCTTTCTTTCTTTCTTTCTTTCTTTCTTTCTTTCTTTCTTAAGTGATTTAAAAAATTTTAAAGAGGCAGGTGGTTTTCTGAGTTCGAGGCCAGCCTGGTCTACAAAGTGAGTTCCAGGACAGCCAGGGCTATACAGAGAAACCCTGTCTCGAAACCCCCACCCCCCAACATTTTTTTTTTTTAGTTATTTGTTTATTTTTATTTTATGTGCTTTAGTGTTTTGCCTGCATGTGTGTCTTTGTTTCGGTGCCATATTCCCTGGAGCTGGAGTTGCAGACTGTTAAGAGCTGTCATGTGAGTGCTGGGAATTGAATCCAGGTTCTTTGGAAGAGTAGCCATTGCTCTTAACTGCTGAGCCATCCCTCCAGACCTGCCTCTGCTTTTCAAGTGCTGATTTTTAGAAGTGCCTTGACACTCATCTAGAGACAAGGTGTACTGGCTGGTTTTGTGTCAACTTGACACAACTGGAGTTATCACAGAGTAAGGGGCTTCAGGTGAGGGAATGCCTCCATGAGATCAGACATTTTCTCAGTTAGTGATAAGGAGGGAGGACCCCTTGTGTATGGTGCCATCCCTGGGCTGGTAGTGTTGGACTCTATAAGAGAGCAGGCTGAGCAAACCAGGGGAAGCAAGCCAGTAAGCAGCATCCCTACATGGCCTCCATATCAGCTCCTGCTTGAGTTCCAGTCCTGACATCCTTTGGTGATCAACAGCAATGTGGAAGTGTAAGCTGAATAAACCCTTTCCTCCCCACTTGCTTCTTGGTCATGATGTTTGTGCAGGAATAGAAACCCTGACTAAGACACAAGGTTTTTCCCTTTCTTTCTGTCTTAAGAAAAAACATTATGCCGGACAGTGATGGTGCACACTTGGGAGGCAGAAGCAGGCGGATTTCTGAGTTTGAGGCCAGCTTGGTCTACAGAGTGAGTTCCAGGACAGCCAGGGCTACACAGAGAAACCCTCAAAAAAACGCAAAAGAAAAAGAAAAAGAAAAAATGTTTTGCCAGCATGCCACACACACATATGGAAGTGAATGATAGTTTTCAGGATTTCCTCCTCTCTTCCCATTGCGGGTTCCAGGATCAAATTCTGGTCCTCAGACTTGTGCATGTGGTCTTGCTATGGTATCTAGGCTGGTCTTTTACTTCTGAACTCCAGTGATTCCTGCCTCACATTTCTTTCCTTTCTTTCTTTCTTTCTTTCTTTCTTTCTTTCTTTCTTTCTTTCTTTCTTTCTTTCTTTCTTCTTATTTATTAATTATATGTGAGTACACTGTAGCTGTCTTCAGACACTCCAGAAGAGGGCATCAGATTTCATTACAGATGGTTTTGAGCCACCATGTGGTTGCTGGGATTTGAACTCAGGACCTTCGGAAGAACAGTCAGTGCTCCTAACCACTGAGCCATCTCTCCAGCCCCTGCTTCACTTTTCTAACTAGCTAAAATGATTGGATTTTACTGCAGTACCCATCTCAGGCCAGGTTGTTGACAGGAACGTACTAGTGTATTAACTTTTGAAGTAGGGTTTGCACATAGTAACCCTAGGAGTGAGGTCGGGAGGCAGGGAGAGAGGAAGAGTCAGCCATGCTGCCATCTGATATTCCTGCAGAAAGCAGGGTTGAGTAAGCAGACTCACACCTCACTCTGATGTGCCGAGCTAGCACTGGAGAGAAGACTGAGTGTGCTGGCATGGAGAGTGCCTGCCTGTTCTCTAGAGCAAGGGCATCTGAGAGGCTTGAGCAGGATGTCCAAGGCCAGAGAGCTGGGAGGCACCAGAATTGACCTAACAGCAGCAGGAAAAGCACAGAGCAGGAGCAGTGGCTGTGGCTCCCGGCACAGTGCTCTGTGGGTGCTGCTTTGAGGGGGAACCAAGGGGACAGCGGCCCATGTCTGAAGGGCCATACCAAGTGTGCCTGGCCTCTGACTGGCTGAATAGATTAAGGTGATGGTTAGTCACCAGGCCTCTGAAAGGCAGGGAAGAATTTATTTTATTATGTCTTATATCTTATTATTGTTATTTGTAAGCCAGATGTGGTGACATTCTAGTCCTAGACTTGAGATGGACATGTCTGGGTATATTTACTGGCAAACCATGAACCCCAGATCCCCAGATTCATTGGGTTTCTTTCTGGAGGTGGCTCCCGCCTACAGTCTGGGTGTACACAGAAGGCCAGAGCAAAAGGCCTGCTGTGAGTTAGAGGTGAGCGTGAGCTACACAATGAGACTTTGTTTCAAAAAAACACTTTCTGCCTTCTCTGAGCTTTTCTTTTCTTTTCTTAACATTCATTTTTACTATTTTTAATTACCAATATCTGTATGTCTGTATGAGTGTATTCATATGAGTGCAGATGGCCTGAAGAGGGCATCAGATTCCTCACAGCTAGAGTTAACAGGCTGCTTTGTGTGTGTGCTCGAAGCAAACTCAGGTCCTCTAGAAGAGCACTAAGCACTCTTTTGTTTTGTTTTGTTTTGTTTTGTTTTGTTTTGTTTTTTCAAGACAGGGTTTCTCTGTGTAGCCCTGGCTGTCCTGAAACTCACTTTGTAGACCAGGCTGGCCTCAAACTCAGAAATCCGCCTGCCTCTGCCTCCCAAGTGCTGGGATTAAAGGCGTGTGCCACCACCACCCGGCTATAAAATATTTTTATTTTATATGTATGAGTGTTTTGCCTGCATGTATGTGTGTGTACCACATGCATGTGGTGCCCTCAGAGGCCAGCCGACAGTGGAGATCACTTGGCACTGGAGTCACAGACAATTATTAGGCACCATCTGAGTGCTGGGAATTGAACCCAGGTCCTCTGCAAGAGCAAATGATCTGAACAGCCAAGTCATCTCTTCAGCTCCTCACCAGTAGCTCTTTAATTGGGGCTCAATTAATATGCGTTCTGGTGACATAGGAAAATTGTGGAGATGTGAGAAAGAATACAGATGACAAGTTATCCAGATAAGACCCCAGGTCTCAGTAGGCGTGAAGAGAGTACTGATGTATAGAGAGGTGGACTTGTGCTGAGAACCAGTAGGAAAGGTAGAGTCTAGGCTGTAGCAACTAGAGCATCTTCTGGACCCTCCCAAAGGCTATAGCTAGCTAGTAAGTTTCCCTGGCCTGTTCTAGTACGATGTTCCTCTGCATAGAGACTTTCTCTAAAGAGTCACCACATGCCAGGGGATGATGTATTATTCAGGTCCCTCAACACCTCTGACATTCAAAAAACAACAAGCCTTCCTTTCTTATTGATATTTGAGCCTAGCTATGGCGGTGGCCAGGAGAGCAAATGGGGACAGGTCTGTAGGGCAAGTATTCCCTTATCAGGTGTTACACTTATTGTGTAGCACTTAATCAAAGGGGAGAAGGGTAAGGACAGATTTCTCCATTTTCAGGGAGAGGGAGTAGCCCCCTTCATAGACCCAGCTAATATGGGGACATGGGGTTTATAGTTTTCCAGTAAATATACCCAGACATCTCCATCTCAAATGGAGTTAACTCCATTCCCACCAAGGCCCTTCACAAGCACACTTAGCTTCACTGAGAGACCAGCTTGTGCTTAACTCTACAGCTTTTCTTCTGTCTGTCTGTCTGTCTGTCTGTCTGTCTGTCTTTTGTATCTCATGCTGGCCAACAATGCACTTGAATTCCTGATCCTCCTGCTCCACCCTCTCCTAGGAGCTAAGACCGCAGGTATACACCACCATGTCTGTAATTTTATGTTGTGTCTTCCATGGAAGGTGGGCACTCTTACCAGCTGGGTGAGCTGCATCTCCAGCCTCTGTTTTTGTTTTGTTTTGTTTGGGGTCAGGATCTCCTGTATAGCTTAGGTGGCCTTGAACTGCTGTAGCCTCCCGGGTTCTGCGTTTACAGGTATGCAGCCTAAATTCTGCTGCTCTTAAATACTGCTTTGTGCCTACAGGAGGTGGTTGTGATTCAGTGTTTCCAGAGAAGGTTTTCTAGAGGTCAGAGTTGGGTTTACGTTGTTGGCTATCACCATAACTGAGGTTGTCATTTTCTCTTTTCATCATGGATGGCTGCTGATAATCACTATCCACTCTACAGTCCTGCTGGAACCACCTCTCCCATACCTCCTGTTCTAGAGACATCAAACTGACCAGTGCAGTAAATGCCACATGGTTCCTGTCTCCCTTCACCTTGCAGGGAAATTCTCAGAATGCCAGGGACCAGCTATCACACCCCTCCTCCTCAGTGGACTCCCTTTGCTATCTGACTGATGGGTAGTCCATCTCCAAAATCCCATGTGTACAAACCACTGGGGTTTTGCTTTGCTCTGAGACATTCTTAGTCTCTAAACCCAGATATCTCTGAGCTTGTTCCTCCAGCCTCTGACTTAAGTGCTAGGATTATAGTCTCACACCGCTGTGCCAAGGCAGACTGTCTTAGGCAACCTGTGAGTCTGATCACCGCCAGATTCTGCCACACAGGGTCTCTCTCCGTCTTGTCTCTTCACTCAGGTCTGCTATCACTTCCTCTCCCAGTCTCCCTGAATGTTGATTCTTCTTAGACCTTTTTTTAATCCCAGTATGCTGCTTCCAGCATAAGCCGGGCACACGCGTGCATGCAGGTGTGTGTGCTGCGGTGAGTGAAGGCCTTCCTCAGGCTCAGCTCTTTCCATTTCAGATCTGTGTGGTTGGGAGCTGGGATGCCCTGCTTAACTTCATATTTTTAACTGCTTCTCCAAGCTATACCTCAGAAGTGAGAGTCAGCTCCATATATATGTAATTGAAAATGTTAACTATAAATAGTGTGTTGCCAAGGCTGGAGAGATGGTCCAGCGGTTAAGAGTACCTACTGCTCTTCCAAACGTCCTGAGTTCAAATCCCAGCAGCCACATGGTGGCTCACAACCATCTGTAATGGGTTCTGATGCCCTCTTCTGATGTGTCTCAAGACAGCTACAGTGTACTCCTATACATAAATAAAATCTTTAAAAAAAAAATCTTTAGGGCTGGTGAGATGGCTCAGCAGGTAAGAGCACCTGACTGCTCTTCCGAAGGTGATGAGTTCAAATCCCAGCAACCACATGGTGGCTTACAACCACACGTAATGAGATCTGACGCCCTCCTCTGGTGCATCTGAAGTCAGCTACAGCGTACTTATGAAGAATAGTAAGAAATGAATCCTTCGACCGGAGAGACCAACCGGAGCGAGCGGGACTGTCTGGAGCGAGCGGGGCTGGCCGGAGCGAGCTGAGCCGATTGGAGCGAGTGGGGTGACTGGAGCGAGCGGGGCTGGCCGGCCGGAGCGTGCGGGGGTCAAGCGGAGCCAGCAGGGTTGACTGGAACAAGGAAAAAAAAATCTTTAAATAGTGTGTTGCTTATACTGGGGAATGAACAAACAACCTGGTTAAGGCTTCTGAAGTACAAGGATTTCCCTTGTATAAGATTTTGCTTAACAGTTTTAATGGCCAGTATCATTTTCTGCTGCATTAGTAATAGGATGTGACGTGCAGTTTACCTGGGTTCAGTCTTGCCACAGGTTGTTTCCTTGTCTCTCTTTCACAGTCTTAGGCTTTCTGAGCTTCCATTTGTGTTAGCCCAGAGCTGTGCAGAACACTCAGCTGGGTTTTGCAGTTTGGTGAGACAATGAAATATTTCACTAGCCACAGACTAAGGCGTTGTGGCATCATGACAGTTCTTACAGGGAAGAGCGCTCCACAGACTCAGGCCTTAGTGTAACAGGAATGTAATCTGAGGTTGGCTGTGGTGCACATCTTTAATCCTAGGACTAGGGAGCAGAGGCAGGTGGATCTTTGTCAGTTCAAGGCCAACCTGGTCTACAAAGTGAGTTCTAGAACAGCCAAGGCTATGTAGAGAAATTCTGTTTCAAAAAAAAGAAAAGAATTTAATCTGTATTCATTTCTAGCTAGCTATGGTTTTCTTCAAATTTTTTGTTTATTGACAGGATGTCATGTAGGCAGAATTTACCTTCATCTGCTAACCTTGCCTCAACCCTTGTAGGGCTAGGATTATGTTAAAGCCAAAGTTCATCTAAAGGGACAGTAAGTGTGTCCTGTGTGCTGCCCTTGCTGGGACATTTTTGTTTTTGTGTTTAAATTCCTTCAGGTCTCACTGAAAGTGGGCTGCTTCCAGTGGAGCCAGCAGAGCGATCCCAGGCTGTAGGGAATTCTCTGCCTTCTCACCCATTAGACACCGCCTTTCCTGCCTCTGATGGACCCATGGCTGCTTAATGCACAGTGCTCTGTGCCCACCTCATGTGTCTTGTCATCTGCAGAAAGCCAAACTATGAGGATAGGAAACAGATCCTTGGCTGCCATCGCCCGAGGGACAGGAAGGGAGGACCAACTCAAGGTTTGGGGGGGTTTGGAAATCTTGGTTTTATTAGTTAATTAATTTTTGTTTGTTTGTTTGTCACTTTGGCACATACTGAAGTTATCTCAGGAGCAGAAGCTCTACTGAGAAAGTGCCTCATGGTGTGACTTCTCTCAGGCTGTTTATGTCAGCTGTAAGCTGACATAAACGTTGTCTTCCACAAGTTGCTTTTTGTCATGGTTAACCACAGTAATAGGAGCCCTAACTGAGACATCCTCTCTCTCTCTCTCTCTTTCTCTCTCTCTCTCTCTCCCTCCCTCTCAACAATGTTTTACCATGCAGTCCTGGCTAATCTAGAACTCACAGATCTCTGTCTGCTTCAAACTCCTGAGTGCTGGGATGGAAGGCATGTGCCAATACCTTGACAGAGTTGGAATTTATGTCTCTGTTGGAAGTTTGCTTCTCAAACACAGAGTTAATTCCAATATTTTTGGGAAGACACAATCTCTCCAGGGTCATAGCAAAGTAATGTATATAGTCTAATTGTGTTTACTCCAAGTGCTCTGGGATTTATAGATGAGATACTTAATTGCTTATATTTTATTTAATTGCTTATATTTCATTTATACATTATTTTAAAGATTTTTAAAAAGATTTATTTATTATATGTAAGTACACTGTAGCTGTCTTCAGACACACCAGAAGAGGGCGTCGAATCTCGTTACAGATGGTTGTGAGCCACCATATGGTTGCTGGGATTTGAACTCAGGACCTTTGGAAGAGCAGTCAGTACTCTTAACCACTGAGCCATCTCATCAGCCCATTTTTAAAGATTTATTTTTGTTATTTTTAATTATGTGTATGTGTGTGTATATTTGTGGGCACCCTCAGAGTGGCATTATGAAAGACAAAAATAATTTAAGAAACAAAGCATGCATTCTAGGTAGAATGTGCTATTGAGGATGATGTCACCATTGCTGATCACTGATGATGGCCTGTGACATGCCTTTCAAAACATTTTCATTTGAACCCACTTTCCCTTTGAGATAGACAGGAGCTGTAAATCTTGTTCTACAGATGGGGACACTGATGTCCAGAGACATTTATAAAAGACTTGTCTGAGTATCCTCTGTCAAGTCAGTGAGAGAACAGAGGCAAGGCCCTGACCTGACTTCCGATGTCATTCCTGGGTTATAAAATCAGTTAGCTTAAGAAATACTAAGTAGCACCGGGCGTGGTGGTGCACGCCTTTAATCCCAGCACTCGGAGGCAGAGGCAGGCGGAGTTCTGAGTTCCAGGCCAGCCTGGTCTACAGAGTGAGTTCCAGGACAGCCAGAGCTACACAGAGAAACCCTGTCTCAAAAAAACAAAAAAAAAAAAGAAAAGAAAAGAAAAGAAAAAAAAAGAAATACTAAGTAGCAAGAATACTTAATAAGTATTATCCCTCAGGTCCAGTACTGTGGCCCACCCAGAACTCATGGAGAAGAGACAGGAGGAAGCTAAAAGCTCAAGACCACCTTGGTCTACACAGTGAGTTCTGGACCAGCCAGGCTGCTCACACAAAAGAAATCAGATCTACCTGGTGACCTTTCTTTTTTCAGTTATATTTATGAGTGTTAATTGTGCACTTGTGCCCTTTGGTCTGGTACTCAGCCTAGTGAGTCACCCTGGGGCACACACTGCCAGTATATATTTCTGCTTGTACTGGTTTCATCATGCAGGTGGCCCAAAAGTGGGTTTTCCCCTCCAGCTTATAACGTCCCAGAACAGAGCATGCATGCACACACACACACATAGTTGTGGTGCACCAGCAAGGTGGCAAGTTGAGTGCACTCTTACAGGAGTGTGGGGGAAAAGTGCTGTGTGGTAGAAGTCTCTCTGGAAAGCGCTGCCGCTGAGAGCCCAGGGCAGCTGTGGTGTTGGGCAGATGAGCTCTGAAGCATCTGGCTGCAGGAATTTCCTCGAAATGTCTTAGAAACCACGTACACTCTCACCCGCTTCCTGTTGCCATTGTGGTCCCTTACGGGAAACAGTACTTACTACTGTTGCAGTTCAAAGAAAATTTTGGTTCATTTTTCTGCCTTTTTTTTTCTTTCTTTCTTTCTTTTTTTTTTTTTTTTTTTTTTTTTTTTTTTTTTTTTTTTTTTTTTTTTTTTTTTTTTTTTTTTTTTTTTTTTTTTTTAGTGTGATTCAGGCCTTGAACTTGTGATCTTTCTGCCTCTGCCTTCTGAATGTTGGGGTTACATATACCACCACACCCAGCAATTTTTCTACTTTTAAAGATATATAAATTTTAATGAGACAGTTCTACTTTCTACTGAAGACTATAAAAGCCCTTCTGGGCCAATGGCATACTTACTTCATTTTCTAGCTTGTTCATGAGCAAGTGGCTTAGGAGCTCTGACATACAGAAATTAGTTATATGCTTATTTTCTTAGAAGGCAGAGCTAACTGTGGAACATAGTCCTCAGCTGTCTTTTCTTTTCTCTCTCTCTCTCTCTTTCTTTCTTTCTTTCTTTCTTTCTTTCTTTCTTTCTTTCTTTCTTTCTTTAAATTTATTTATTTATTTATTTAATGTACATGAGTAGACTGTAGCTGTACTGATGGTTGTGAGTCTTCATGTGGTTGCTGGGAATTTGAATTCAGAATCTCTGCTCGCTGCGGTTGACCTCACTCAATCCAGTCGGCCCCACTTGCTCTGGCCCTGCTCACTCTGGCCTAAAGATTTATTTATTTATTATATGTAAGTACACTGTAGTTGTCTTCAGACACCCCAGAAGAGGGCGTCAGATCTCATTACAGATGGTTGTGAGCCACCATGTGGTTGCTGGGATTTGAACTCAGGACATTTGGAAGAGCAGTCAGTGCTCTTAACCACTGAGCCGTCTCTCCAGCCCTCAGCTGTATTTTCTATTTCCTATAATTTTTAAATTAATTTTAATTTTAAAAAGATTTGTATGTATATGAGTACACTATTGCTGTCTTTAGACACACCAGAAGAGGGCATCAGATCCCATTACAGATGGCTGTGAGCCACCATGTGGTTGCTGGGAATTGAACTCAGGACCTTTGGAAGAGCAGTCAGTGCTCTTAACCTCCGAGCCATTTCTCCAGCCCAATTTTAATGTTTTTGTGTACATATGTGTGTTTGCCTGGATGAGTTTATGTGCACCATCTGTGTTCAGGAGCCCATGGATGCCAGGAGAGGGTGCAGGTGCCCTGAGGCTGGAGATGTGAGCTACCATGCTGGTCCTGCCAACTGAGCCCTGGTTCTCTGCAAGGGCAGGAAGGACCTTAACTCTGAGCCAGCTCTCCAGCCCCTAAAAACTGCTTTTATGAATAGTTTTTTGACTTTGCAGCAAAGTTGTTGCTTTACTGCATAAAACAGAACAGCAAATAAAATACATCCCAAAATTGAGAGTGTATTGTTCCTTCTCTGACATTGAAGAACAGATGCTTAGACACTTCTCTTTACTCACAGGTATTTCCAATGGGGAAAACTTAGGGGTTTTTTGTTCTTTTGTTGGTTTGGTTTGGTTTGGTTTGGTTTGGTTTTTCAAGACAGGGTTTCTCTGTGTAACAGCTCTGGCTGACCTGGAACTCACTTTGTAGACCAGGCTTGCCTTGAACTCAGAGATTTTTCTCCCTTTGCCTCCCAAGAGCTGGGATTAAAAGTGTTCACCACTACTGTCCAACAGTCATTTTTAAGTGAAATGTATTATTGTGTTGTGCATGCACACATGTATCACGTATTCAAGGTGACATTACAGGACTGCCTTTGAGCGTTCCCTCCTTCTCTGTGGGTCCTTTGAGCGTTCCCTTCTTCTCTGTGGGTCCTGGGGCTTGAACTCACTCAGCTCATCAGGTTTCACATGTGGTGACTTTACCCTGTGAGCCTTCTCACTCACCTCTTCCTGGATCTTGATTAATACAAATTTTAATCTCATAAGTTATGGGGTAACTTCTTAGTATATGTTTTATTCTTAAGGAAATGGAGGATTGGTAGGTAAAGCAACTTGTCTAAACCCACGCACACCTTTCACCTGTAGGTCCTGTTTTTCTATGACCTGTTTCAAAGTCTGAGTTACAGATTTTTAATTTATATTTTTTTAAAAACAGGGTCTCACTATGTAGACTGGGCTGGCCTTGAACTCACAGAATCAGCCTGCTTCTGCTTCCTGAGTGCTGGCAGTAAAGGTATGCCACACCACAACTGTGAGTTGTAGATTTTGAAGAATACTGTGATGTCCTTATTACATCATTTCAGAGATATTCCTTGTACTATGGTATTCTTTATATTATAGTATTCATTGTATTACTGGAGTACAGTATTATAGTATTCTTTGAACTATAGTATTTCTAGTACTACAATATTCCTTGTACTATGGTATTTCTTATATTATAGTATTCCTTGTATTATAGGAATACTATATTCTGTGTACTATGGCGTCCCTTTTTTTTGTTTTGTTTTTCGAGACAGGGTTTTTCTGTATAGCCCTGGCTGTCCTGGAACTCACTTTGTAGACCAGGCTGGCCTCGAACTCAGAAATCCGCCTGCCTCTGCCTCCTGAGTGCTGGGATTAAAGGCGTGCGCCACCACGCCCGGCTGTCCCTTGTATTATTGTAGTATAGTATTATAGTACTTCTGGACCCACTATGGATCAATCTTGATCACTTGATCCAGACAGTACAGGTTTATCTACTGAAAACTTCCACCTTTCTATATTTTGTTAGAGGCCAGTTACTAAGTCCTCCTGCTGAACTTTGGACTTCCTACTTAATTATGGAGTTGTACATTCCTTACAGGTTATTATCAAGCATAAAAGAGTCTTTCTATAAATGGCCAGGCTGAGAATTATAAATTTAACTTACATTAATGATGTTGGGAGATGGGTAGTATTTTTATTACAGTTACTTATTGTGGATTTTTTATGTGTATTTGTGGTGTCTATGGCAGGATTGGGGGTGCCCGTGCCACAACACTCACATGGAGGTCAGAAGGCAACTTAGAGAAGTTGGGTCTCTTTCCACTTGTCTGAGCGAGTACTGAGGATGGAACTCCAACTGTCAGCCTTGGCAGCAAGTGGGTTCACCCACAGAGCCATCTTGCTGGCCCACGAAGCACTTCATAAAGGATTTCTGTCTTTGCTTTACACCCTGAGTAAACTTGGAGCAGGGCCCTTTGATTGTCTTGTTTTAGACAGGACCTCCTTAAGTAGAGCAGACTGGCCTCAGACTGTCATCTCTCCTGCTTCTGCCTCAGAAGTACAGATTACAGGATTACAGGCATGCAGCTGAAGCTCGGGATCCTATTGACATGCAAGGAGTCAGAAAAGCAGAGCCGTGGAGACAGATTGCTTGGAAAAGCGTTGGTGGCATTGAAGGATGTGGCTCAAGGGGTCAGGATCTGAGAGGTAGTGAGGACAGAGAAAAGCAGAGCACTCAGGAAGGACGAGGAGAGCACAGAGTATGGGGAGCCCACATGTCCTGAACTGGATGGATTGGGAGGTCCGGATTTTGTCTCTGACCTGTACCATCAAGAAGGTACAATTGTAGCTACTAGATTTCAGTGTACATGACTTAAAGCATCTTAGACTTTTATAAAAGCCAAAGAAAGTAATCCAGCTACAACTAGCTGGGTTTAACGTAGCTGCTCCTTGCTCTTGAGGATGTCTGAAGGGCAGTCAGGGGTTTCAAGAGGCTCAGGAGCTCTGCCGGACAAAGTCAATGACGTCTTGTTATATTAGCTTCAGGGTAGATTTCCATCAATTTTCACATGTCTTTTTTTAAATAACTTAGAAAATTCTAGGAGACATACTGTTTATACAGTATATGCTGTGTATGCTGTGTATACTGTATACTGTGTATGCTGTGTATACTGTATGCTGTGTATGCTCTGTATACTGTGTATGCTGTGTACACTGTGTATGTTATTTATGCTGTGTATACTGTATATACTGTATGCTTGGCATGCTATGTATGCCATGTACATTGTATATGTTATGTATGCTGTGTATACTGTATATATTGTGTGTGCTGTGTATAGTGTGTATACTCTATACTATGTATGTTGTATATACTGTATGCTGTGTATACTCTGTATACTGTATACACTGTGTATACTGTGTATGCTGTATATGCTGTGTATACTGTGACTTTATTTTGTGCCATTGTTCTCCTTAAATAGGATATCTGAATTTCAGGAGCAGCTAGAGAAAATACAGTCTCAGTTTCTGACTGAGTAATGGCTTTCTTCCAACGGCTGCATTTCCAGATGCACTGGCCGGGCACAGTAATAGGCTTACAGAATTAACTGTTTCTGGTTTCATACAGCTTCCCTTTTCTGCAGCTAGAGATAAGATTTTGATCCTAGGAGCTTCAGAGTATCTTTTCTCTCAGGAACTCAGGAGACCTGACAACTCTTACAATTTATCTCGGCTCTCACATCAGGAGCTTTAAAGTCGGTCATTTCAGTGGGACTCAGAAAACCAGCTTGGAGTCTCCCAAGGTGAAGGCTGTCTTAGGGTTTTAATTTCTTGTGTGTTTTTGAAATGGAGACGGAGAATATTTTGGTTCCACTGCCTTTGTTAGTAACTGGACAAAAAAGAAATGTCTCTGTTTTTAAAAAGCTGGAAACTAGCACTTTCAGATGTTTCTTTGGAGAAAGTGTAAGCGTGTGTGTGTGTGTGTGTGTGTGCGCGCGCGCGCGTGCGTGTGTGATTTTAGAATCCTGCCTCAGCTGGCCTGATGCTTGCCTCTCTGAGCATAGGCTTCATGTACAGTGTCAGGCATTTCAGCCTCTTTGAAAGCAGACTTTTGTTTGTGAGCTGTGTTACTATGAGTCTCCTGCTGAGAGTCAGGAAGTGTGTGTGGAGGAAGGACGGTCTGTCTGAAAGCAGTGGTTCCAACCATTACTCAGTATTTACCAGTCCCTGGAAGGAAGAGACGACTGTGTCAGCTTTCCCTGCTTCATCTCCACCTGGTTAGTTGCTCTTAGTCAAGAAGCTCTTGTAATTAAAAGCAGCCCACCTTCTGCAGGGCAATCTTTTAGAGCCATGGGAGGACAAGTGCTTTAGTCTGCTGAAAAGGGAGGTGTCTTCTCATAGGGACCTGAATCCAGTGAGTTAGATCATCACCTGAGCACCCCACATAGCTGAGTAGAGTCAGAGCAGTGCTGAGTCCATATGCAAACCCAAGCAGAAAGAAGTTGCACTAGATGTCATTGAGCACGACACACAGCACGACGCACAGGACATAAGTTTGCCCGCTCTGAGATCAGCTGCTTTCACATTCGGTTACCTATTATGCTTACAGAGAATTGCTTAATTGGATAATTGCTTAATTAAATATTTTGGGAAAAGTCAACATTAGGGGTGATGTCATATAGTCATGACATTGGTCCTGTCCTTACTGTGAGGAGACCTTGCAATGTAATTAGTAGACTAATAGAGATTGCTTGCTTGGTGAATTTCTTCGGTAGCCAAATCTAAACAGCATTTTTGTGCTCAAAGTCATTCTGTGACACTTGGTTGGGGTCACCTTCATAGTTTTGGGTGGAAAAAGTTTTTGCATCTTGTTGCTTTGGTGACCACATCTTTGCTGATCAGCCCTTTAGTACGGCAGGAAATGAGGGGAAAGGGGTTTCCTGCAGCTCACACAGAGCAGTTATTTTGCTCTGCAGCAGGCACGTAGTCTATCCCAAGGATATGGCTGCTCATATCATAGCAGTCCGTATTCTCACCCAAGTTTTCAAGTGGAGACTAAACTGTTCTCCACTGAGAAGCTCCTGGGAGGAAATTCTAAAGCCTCGCTAGTCTAAGGCAGTCCCTGGAAAGCTTCCCTGTGTTTGCAGCTGAGAGATTAGAAATAGTGAGAGAGCAGAGGAGAGTCAGGCATCAAATAAAAGTGGAGCATGAGTTTTAAAAATTATTTAATTTATTGAAAATAGTACACTGTAAAGGGCAGAACACAGCAGCAAACATACTGCTGTCTTTTTTTCCCCCTCTTGAGATGGATCTGATGTAGCCCAGGTTGGCCCTAAGATTATTGTGTAGTCTTGAACTCCTGATCCTCCTGCCTCCATCTCTCAAGTGCTGGGATTACAGGGCATATCACCCCAGGCTGTAGCATACTGGGTTTGTTTGTTAGTTTGTTTCCATACAGGGTTTTACTATGTGGCCCTGGCTATCCTGGAACTCACTCTGTAGACCAGGCTGACCTCAAACTCAGAAGTCCATGCGCCTCTGCCTCCCAGGTGCTGGGATAAAGGCGTGCACCACCACCGCTCAGCTCACATTCTAAGTGTGGATTCCAGGTGATGTTCTGATCACCACTACAGAATTCCTTAAATGTTTCTGTATGTCCACATTTTTTGATTATGTGAGGCTGGGGGGTAATATGAAATTTGAGTAAGACGGATATTAGTAGCTGGGCGTGGTGGCGCATGCCTTTAATCCCAGCACTCAGGAGGCAGAGGCAGGCGGATTTCCGAGTTCGAGGCCAGCCTGGTCTACAGAGTGAGTTCCAGGACAGTCCAGGGCTATACAGAGAAACCCTGTCTCAAAAACAAAACAAAACAAAACAAAAAAACAAAAAGAAAGAAAGAAAGAAAGAAAGAAAGAAAGAAAGAAAGAAAGAAAGAAAGGGAAAGGAAAGGAAAGAAAAGAAAAGAAAAGAAAAGAGGGCTGGCGAGATGGTTCAGTGGTTAAGAGCGCTGACTGCACTTCCGAAGGTCCCGAGTTCAAATCTCAGCAACCACATGGTGGCTCACAACCATCCGTAACGAAATCTGATGTCCACTTCTGGAGTGTCTGAAGACAGCTACAGTGTACTTACATATAATAAATAAATAAATCTTTAAAAAAAAAAGAAACAAACAAACAAAAAAGAAGGATATTAGTGGGGAAAATGAAATTTAAAGATGTGTAGAGCTTCTTGGCTTTAATAACTGCTGTTTATATAAGAGTAGTTGATGCTTCTAGAAACATGAGCAAAAGAGTTTACAAAAACGATGAGCCGGGCAACAGTGGCAGCACCTTTAATCGTAGGGTCCACGAGGCAGAGGCAGGAGGATGGCTGTGAATTCAAAGCCAGCCTGGCCTTCAGAGCAATGTAGGACAGCCAGGGCTACACAGAGAAACACTGTTGGAAGGAAGGAAGGGGGTGTGATGACACAATCCTTTAATCCCAGTACTTAGGAGGCAGCCACAGGCAAAGCTCTGTGAGTTTGAGGCTGACTAGGGCTACATACATAGTGAGTTCCAGGACAGCCAAGGCTACATAGTGAGACCTACCACCTCCCTGCCAAACAAACAAACAAACAAACAAACAAAACAGGAAAACTACACACAAACAATGAAGGTGAAGTTGAGACAGGGGAGACTGTCTCAAACAAATGAAAAGAAAGGGAAAGAAAGGAAAACAGTAAGTGTAAACTGAATGATTGTGTCTTTGCAAAAATACTTCTAACCCCAGCAACCCTGTGTAAAAAACCCACAACCCAGTTATTACATTTATATGCTATACGCCTAGACTGGGCAGATCTACCACTACACTAATCTATTCCCCAGCTATGAGATCCCTTGTTACTTGCAGCTTCTCCAAGTCACATGGTTCTGTTCCATCTCCCTTCCACCTCCTCTTCCGCAGTCCTTCTCTCTCTGTCCCTCGTTCTCTCTGACCTTCAGTCCCACCTTTCCCTTCTACTGTCCAGTCACAGGCTCTAGTCTTTATTGACCAGTTAGATTGGGGGAGTGGGGAGAAGATTCACATGAAATCACCTGAGTACAGGATCCACTCCTGTCAGGACTGCCCCTCTTTTTTTTTTTTTTTTTTTTTTTTTTGGTTTTTCGAGACAGGGTTTCTCTGTATAGCTCTGGTTGTCCTGGAACTCACTCTGTAGACCAGGCTGGCCTTGAACTCAGAAATCCGCCTGCCTCTGCCTCCCGAGTGCTGGGATTAAAGGCTTGCGCCACCACGCCCGGCTCTATGGACCGCCCCTCTTGAGGAAGCAAAATTCTCAGAATACAAACAGCACCAGAGCAATCCACAATAGCTCTCCCTGCTGTACCCTGGTGCTGCTGCCGCTCTTGTCTCTAGAGTTGTTCACAGTGATCATTCTCTGCCTGCCTGCCTGCCTGCCTTACTCTTTTTTTAGACAGTAGGGATTGAACTGAAATTCTATGTTTCAATTGGAATACAAACTTGTTCAGCCATGTATGTTTCATCATTTTTATTTTATTATTTACTTTTATTATTTCATGAGTGCTTTGTGTGCATGTGTATGTGCACCGCAGATGCCAGAAGAGCATGCCAGATCCCCTGGGACTGGAGTTACAGTTGATTCTGAAACACCATGTGGGTGCTGGGAATTGAACCCAGGTCCTCTTCAAGAGGAACAAGTGTTCTTAACTGCTGAACAGCCCCTCTACTGCTCCTCCTTTTCATAAAGTTGACCTGTTCCCATGGTGGTCACAAATGTGGATGGTTTCTACTAAGTGGAGAAAGGCCAGAGCATTCCGATCAATGAAGTGAGTCAGGGGACGCAAAGCCAAACCTGCACGCTTAGGTTTCTGTGAGGGTCTGCAGACTCAGCCCCAGCTCACTCTGTTCACACTGCGTGAGTGTGTGTGTGTGTGTACACGCGAGTGCACGCACAAGCAGGAAGTCGGGAGCTGCTGTTTTCTTCCGGGGCTGGAATAAAAGCCCAACCTCTGGCAGCACTTGCTGCCCTTCCACAGGACCTGAGTCTGATTCCTAGCACTCCTGGTAGGTAGGTGGCTCTCAGGTCACAGACCCTTCTGGCTCCCAAGGACGCCTCCACATACACACAAATAAAACTTAAAGGAAAACTATTTATTGAAGTGAATTGTTTATTTATTTATTTATTTATTTATTTTTAAAGATTTATTTTATTTATTATATGTAAGTACACTGTAGCTGTCTTCAGACACTCCAGAAGAGGGCACCAGATCTCATTACGGATGGTTGTGAGCCACCATGTGGATGCTGGGATTTGAACTTATCACCTTCGGAAGAGCAGTCGGGTGCTCTTACCTGCTGAGCCATCTCACCAGCCCAAAGGCCAAAGAAGTTTCTTTTTTTTTTTTTTTTTGGTTTTTCAAGACAGGGTTTCTCTGTGTAGCCCTGGCTGTCCTGGAACTCACTTTGTAGACCAGGCTGGCCTCCAACTCAGAAATCCGCCTGCCTCTGCCTCCCGAGTGCTGGGATCAAAGGCGTGCGCCACCACGCCCGGCTTGAATTGTTTATTTTTATGAATGAATTATAGTCTTTCTTTATGGAAAACTGGGACTTTACAGGACAACCGGGACACCCTGTACTTTACAAATGGAGTCAAATACTGGTATGGTTTGGTTTTGCTTTTTGATCCCAGCTTGGCCTCAGACTTCCTGAATAGCCAAGGTTGACCTTGAACACTCCCTCCCCCCCCCACCTCTGGTCAACCCTGCTCGCTCTGGTCAGCCCCGCTCGCTCCAGTTGGCCCCTCTTGCTCCCGCTGCCCCGGACCTTGAACTCTTATCCTCCTGCCTCCACCTCTGAAATCCTGAGATTAGAAGCATGTGCCAGTGTACCCAGCCTGTTTTGTTCTTAGCTAACTTGTTCTGTGAACATATTTTCTATGACAGAAATGATTGTTTTCCTTCAGCTTTAACTAAGGTTAACAAGTTGTTTAAGATAAGCATGATAAGCATGATAAAAACAAGGTTCAGAGTGTGCAATCATTTACATTTGTATGTAAGCACAGCATTGCTCCGGGTTCAGAGTGCCTAAACCAGCAGCTCCCTCACTGGGCACCAGGTGGCACTTTCCTGATGTACAAGGAAGTAACGCCAGGCTAGAAGCCAGTGTTGCTCTGCTGACACAGGCAGTGGTGCCTTGATTGGCAAGCCCCTGGTGGGACTGGAGTTTCGCTTCTGTACTGGGCTCGGGCTCTCAACGTTTGGGATCTCAGTCATTTCTCAGATTCAGTTTGCTTGGCTCCTCGCTTGTTTCTCTGCCAGGTTCAGTGCTCAGATGTAGTACGGGTGCCAATCAAATAGGTAAATGTCTTCACTCCCACCAGTAACACATCTTTGTTCGTTTTGGGCAAGCCACGATGTCCTCCACCATCAACAAGCCCAGCATCTGAGATGCTGTCTTCTGCACTTTCCATTGGATCTCATAGACAAAGACGTTTGACATGCTGTGCTCTCTAAGAAAGCCATTCTCAGCAGAGACCTCCGGTATTCCTGTTAAAGTGTGGAAGCACGGGCCCTGTGCTTTGGTACCTGCTGCTGTCTAAGCAGAAGGGTGAGCTCTACTGTGTCCCAGCCAGCTTCCAGAACCTGCGTGGAGCTTGGTGCTGTTTGAAAGGACTTCATCTTTCCCACTTCCTTGTCCATTCCAACTGTGCTTCTACTTTCTGTTCCTTGGCCTTGGAACCTTCTGAGTATCACCTACTTTCTTCTTTTTTATGCTATCAGGAGCTGAATCTACTAGGCAAGTGTCCTCTCTGAGTTGCTCCCCTAGCCCCTTGACCATGATCTGCCAGAGGAAGTTGTTAACATTGGCATTCTGCATTTGCTCAGTCAGCTATAGGATTTTGAGCTCCTCTTCTGTGCTGGTCTCTCCTCCAGGAGTTCACAGGCTGCTGGGAGAGGAGACTTGCCTCATCTTAGAATAGGAAGTAAGACTGTATGGCCTAGGGCTGGAAGATAGCTAAGGCTGGACAACATATGTGTCATAATTAATGCCACTGACTGCGTGCAGGGATGCAGGTCACATGTAATGTCACGTTATATATATTTTACCACAATTTAAAAATTAAGGTGAAGCAGGGATGGGGAGATGGCCCGGGTGGTGAGGTGCTGAGGGCCTGAGTTTGCTCCCAGGAATCCACAGAAAAAGCTGGGCGCAGCAGCACATACTTAGAATCCCAGTGGTGGGAGGTGAGAACAGGTGGATGCCCAGGGCTCACCGTCCAGCCTCACTAGTCAAGTCGAGACCCTGTCTCAAGCAATTGTGGATGGCTCCTGGATTAAGAACTGAAGGTATGTTGGGCAGTGGTGGCATGAGCCTTTAATCCCAGCACTTGGGAGGCAGAGGCAGGCAGATTTCTAAGTTTGAGGCCAGTCTGGTCTACAGAGTGAGTTCCAGGACAGCCAGGGCTACACAGAGAAACCCTGTCTTGAAAAACAAAGGGAGAAAAAAAAAAGGTGTCCCTTGGCCTCCTCTGCATGCATACATATGTATGCAAACACACATACATGAACCTATTCATACACACACAAGAGGGAGGGGAATGCATACAAAGGATGCCCGGTACATAGTAGGGCTCAGAAGTGCTTGTGTGTACTCCCCTTTTGTTATGGGTTTGTCCACATTTGATCCCACCACAAGGATTTGCTTTTATCAATATTTTCTGTTTAAAAAGTTACATTGAGCCTGGCGTGGTGGCGCACGCCTTTAATCCCAACACTCGGGAGGCAGAGGCAGGCGGGATTTCTGAGTTCGAGGCTAGCCTGGTCTACAAAGTGAGTTCCAGGACAGCCAGAGCTATACAGAGAAACCCTGTCTCAAAAAAAAAAAAAGTTACATTGAGGGCTGGCAAGATGGCTCAGCGGGTAAGAGCACTGACTGCTCTTCCAAAGGTCCTGAGTTCAAATCCCAGCAACCACATGGTGACTCAACCATCTGTAATGAAATCTAACGCCCTCTTCTAGTGTGTCTAAAGACAGATACAGTGTACTTATTTATAATAATAAATAAACCTTTGCGCTGGAGTGAGCAAGGACCAAGAGAGCGAGGTTGACTGGAGCAAGCAGAGGTCCTAAGTCCAATCCTCAACCACCACATGAAGGCCCACAATCATCTATACAGCTACAGTGTACTCATATACATAAAATAAATAAACAAATCTTTAAAAAAGAAGTTATATTGAGGGTACCTGCGTCTCGTTTCCTTACCCTGTATTTAGGCATCCTTCCCTAAATCCATTAAGATTTTACTACCTAAAGCGGGTGGTGGTGGCACATGCCTTTACTCCCAGCACAGAGGTAGGCAGATCTGCTGAGTTTGAGGACAGCCTGGTCTGCAGAGGAACTTCACACACAGACAAAGGTACACAGAGAAACTTTATCTAAAAAGAAACACAAAATCTTTTTTTTTTTTAAACATTACAAACCAGGTGGTGGTAGCTCAATCCTAAAAGGCAGAGGGAAGGGATCTGTGTGAGTTCAAGACTAGCCTGGGCTACATAGAGAGACCCCTGTCTCAAAAAGTCAAAATAAATAAATAAGGGTCCTTAAGGGTCTTTCTGTCAGGGCTCTGGGTCTCTCCAGGGGAGAATAGGAGCACCACCCACACAAACCAAGCGGTCCCTGTGCTGCCCTAGAGAACGCTAATCCCAAAGTCATTACTTTGGCTTTAGAGCAGATTTAAGAGTATGTGTCAGATTTTTCTGCCTAATTACTTTTTGCTTAAGCTTATTTTAAAATGGTTTTAAATTCCTTTAGTACTGCAGCCTAGGAAGTAGGGGGCGAAGAAATGGGCGTCAGATGAGAGCTGGCCTGGAATTCCCGTTTCCCCCAGTTAAAACCTCCTGGCCTGCTGCTCGCTGAGCATTAACGTCTTAAGAATACGCTTACTCTTTGATCCAGTAATTCCACTCCTAGGAATTTTTCTCAAAGAAACAAGCAAGCAAGCGTGCAGAACGCAGGGACAGGGCATCTCCAACACACATCAGCAAAAAGGAAAGCTGCCACTTAAGAAAGCATGCGGCCATCTCTACACAGTATCATGAGAGAGAGAGAGAGAGAGAGAGAGAGAGAGAGACTGTTTAGTCATTCACACAATGAGAGCCCAGTGAGGAAGGGCAGAGTACATTCTGCAAAAAACTTTCCATTCAGTTTGTTAGTGTGTGATAAAATTGTGACTGAGCGTGCACTTTTGTTTTTAAAGTTTTCTGCTTGAGCATATCATGCTTTGTCATTAAAAAGCATTTATGTATGTACCCACAATCACACACACACACACACACACACACCTGCCACTTTTGTGGCTGCCTATAATAGCTCATGTTATTACCCCAGCCCTCAGGAAGATGAGAGGCAGGAGGAGCAGGAGTTGAAGGCTTGTCCTGGGCTACCTAAGTAAGACAGTCTCAAAGAGCAACAGAAAGTAGGCCAGAGGGATTACTCAGTAGGGAAAGGCTCCTGCTCCCAAGCCTGACGGAGGCAGGTTCCTGAGACCTACATGGTGGGAGGAAAGAGCTGATCCTGCAGGTTGTCTTCTGACTGCCACACGCGTGCTATGGCGCATGTGCCTAACATAAAATAAGTCAAATGCAACAGGCGTGGGGGTGCACGCCTTTAATGCCAGCACTCAGGAGGCAGAGGCAGGTGGATTTCTGAGTTTGAGGCCAGCCTGGTCTACAGAGTGAGTTCCAGGACAGCCAGGGCTACACAGAGAAACCCTGTCTCCAAAAGACCAAAAAAAAAAAACAAAACAAAACAAAAGAATTTTTCTTTTTCCTTCCTTCCTTCCTTCCTTCCTTCCTTCCTTTTTTTTTTTTTTTTTTTGACAGGGTCTCACTATGTTGCCCTGGCTAGTCTGAAACTCACTATGTAGACCAGGCTGGCCTCTAACTGAGAGATCTGCCTGTCTCTGGCTCCTGAGTGCTGGGATTAAAGGTGTGTGCTACCACATCTAGTGTTTTGGGTTTTTTTTTTTTTTTTTTTCTGCTTTGAAACAGGGTTTCTCTGTGTAGCTCTGGCTATCCTGGAACTAGCTGTAGACCAGGCTAGCCTCAAACTCAGGATCTGCCTGCCTCTGTTCCCCGAGTGCTGGGATTAAAGGCGTGCCCTTCCACTGCCGCACTTCAGTGTATCTTCTTAAGGATCATATTCCAGTATGTGAATTACCTGCAGTCACATTGGCAGCACTGAAAGTCCAATGTACTTTATTTGTATTAAATTGTTTCCCTGACAAAATAACCACATTGAGTCTGTGTGTGAAAGCACAGTTAGAACATGACTCCGAGTCCTGTTTTCTGCGGCAGCACTGTGGGGGTACAGCCTTGGGCTAGAAGACTCACAGTGTGCTGTAAAGCCACGGAATCCAGTCAGCTACCCATGAACCGGTCACAGCCCAGTGACAGTTCCATCAGGCACAGTCGGCATATTTGATGGTGGTCCTGTAAGATGACGCTGCCTGAGCCATCTTAGTGTGTATGTACACTCTGTGGTGTTCCAGCGGCAACAGAGCGCCTCTCCGCTCTCTAAGAACACATCTGCACCACTGCATATTGGTCGATCCTTGAATCACTATTGCCCAGAGAACACAGATACTGAGAACACGTTAGGCATTCCCGGGGAAAGATGCCTGTTTCCCTTTGTCACTGTCTCACAACTCTGAATCCAGACATCCTGATGGGAAAAGAAAGGGTGTGTGTGTGTGTGTGTGTGTGTGTAAAAATTATGAAGCCAGCACTGTGTGTGTGTGTAAATGAGGCTGAACCCCAGGTGCCTGTAGGTTCAGGGTTATCAAACTGCTCTATGTGATCAGCTAAGGGGTTGTTCTTTGGTGTTTGTAAGTCTCTGCCCTGCACACTTGATGGGGTTCTCTGTTATTCTCACTTCTTAGGATAGGTGATGTCTCCCTGCAGGTCCTCCCTGTCATCTGGTAAAGTGCAGATGCTTTTTGCAATTCATTTGGCCACAGTGACTCCTTTGCTGTTTAGAACTTCAATAAGAGTTTTTAGGTTTTATTTGTTTATTTGCTTGTTTATTTGTTTGTTTGGGGATTTTTTAAAAATTAGTTTTTCAAGTATTGAACACTAATCCATATAAGCTTCATATGAAGGGGGAAAAGCAGGTAAATCCTGCTTTTTTGACACCATCTTGAATCCTGGTTTTCTGCTGTGTTAGAGGCTGCCTCCTCAGTCAAGAGTGTGCCTCTTCCTCCTGCCTCACTGTTTTGTTTTGTTTTGTTTGTTTGGTTGGTTGGTTGGTTGGTTGGTTTTTCGAGACAGGGTTTCTCTGTGTAGCCCTGGCTGTCCTGGAACTCACTTTGTAGAACAGGCTGGCCTCGAACTCAGAAATTCACCTGTCTCTGCCTCCCAAGTACTGGGATTAAAGGCGTGTGCCACCACACCCGGTTTACCTCACTGTTTTTCATTCACCCAAGAGCATCTTCCAGTTAGGGACAGCCATGTCTTAATAAATCCGCTGCTGCTCCCACTTTGTCTCTGACAGTTCCCTTACGCTGCCCCGCCTCCCCAAGAACCTGTGAAGACTCTGAGAAGCCTGATCAACATCCGGAAGGACACGCTGAGACTTGTCAAGTAAGTCCCCAAGGGTACAGGCCAGGTCCCAGGTGCCCTTCTGCTTGTGGGGCAACAGGTACTCCATGGGAGTCAAAGAGCAGCTCCTGCCAGTCACGGCCTCTTGCCCGCTCTGAGATGCCAGCTGCCAGCTGCTGCTGAAGCATGGCTCCTAAGATGAGGCCTCGTCAGGCTGGGGTGATTTGGAAATGAACATGGGCACTCTCTGTACAGGAGGAACCTTCTCCTGTGCTGGCATTTTAAATACTCTATTCTGTGGATCTAAAAACAAAGGACTATTGTTAAAGGAAAGGGAACGTTTGCATACATCCCAACAAGCCTGTGTACTAACGAGATGCTTGAGTTAGGAGTATAAAATCCAGTATAAGTTGGATGTGGTACTGTGCACTTCTGGTCTCAGCAGTCAGGAGGCGAAGGCAGGACAACAGGATTTGAGGCCAGCCTGGGCTTCAGCACAAAACACGGGAGAGAAACAGAGACATGAAGAGAGGATATTGAAGGGAACCAGCTGTGCAGCTGGATGTCTCTAGAAGTGCAGATAGCTATCTGAGTTTGGGTAGAAATTCAGAATGAGTGTATGGAAAAGCTTAGCAAGGCTGTCGTGAGTGCAGGTTAGACAGGGAGAGAAACCGAGAACCGCTCGCTCTGTGCCGAGCTGGCTATCTATCGTGTTTATGAAATCACTGCAAGGTAGGCTGTAGGTGCTGTGCAGGTAGAGTTGTGATTTTCCTACAGCGTGGGGACCGCAGAATCCTGTGGGGCAGAGAGGAGGAGACAAACCGTTCTGTAGTAGCAAGTCTGTAGATGGTGCCTACGACCAAGACCCAATAACTGCGCTTGCTGTTTAAGAAAGAGGCTAAATGCTCATATGTGAGTCCAGAAGACGCTGCAGTGTAGAGGAGGAAGGGAAGGAGGAAGCCTGGCTGTTTCCAACCACTGCACTCAGCCAAGGGACTAAAGTGAAAATAACCAAGTTCTGGCATACACACTCAGCCTGTGAGAGCCAGTAAATAATGTAAATGCCCCAGAGAGATGACACAAACATGCTAATAACCACACTGAGAAGTATGCAATGCTTTTGGGGGGTAGAGAAGTATGTAATGCTTTGCGGGGGAGGGGGGGTAGAGAAGTATGTAATGCTTTGGGGGGTAGAGAAGACTAAGTGCTTTTTGTTTGTTTGTTTGTTTGTTGTTCATTTTGGTGTTTTGTCTGCATGTATGTCTGTGGGAAGGTGCCAGATCCCATGGAACTGGAGCTACAGACAGTTGTCAACTACCATGTGGGTGCTAGGGACTGAACCCAGGCCCTCTGTAAGAGCAGCCAGTGCTCTTGACTGCTGAGCCAACTTTCTAGCCCAAAAGAATAAATCTTAACATTTTTGACCCATGCCTGGTAGTATCGTTCGCCTTTAATCCCAGCACTCAGGAAGCAGCAGCAGGGCCTGGAGAGGTGGCTCAGCGGTTAAGAGCACTGACTGCTCTTCCAGAGGTATTGAGTTCAATTTCCAGCAACCACACGGTGGCTCACAACCATCTGTAATGGGATCTGACGCCCTCTTCTGGTGCGTCTGAAGACAGCTACAGGAAGCAGTAGCAGTGCATCTCTGAGTTCAAGACAAGCCTGCTATAGAGTGAGTTCCAGAGTAGCTGGGGCTGTACAAAAAACAAAACAACAAAGTCCCGGTCCACTGCCTCCAAAGGCTGTCTTTTGGGCTTTCCCAGATGTGCTGAGGAAGTGAAGAGCCACGGAGAAGAGTCGGGCAAAGCTAAGGCCCACTACAACGTCGAGTTCACCTTTGACACAGATGCCCGGGTAGCCATCACCATCTACTACCAGGCCACTGAGGAATTCCAGAATGGCATTGCCAGGTAAGACGACATAGCAGGTGAGCCAGCCGCCTCCTAGCTGCTGCCCACCCGGGAACAAGCATACTGTTTTCTATAACCCGGCAGGGATTGGACCTTGAACTTAGATTTTCTTTTCTAATCTTTATTCTTTACTGTGGATGTGTGGATTAAATATGGCAGTCTAGTAACAGTACCAGGCTAGAGCAAAAACAAAAAAAGTTAGAGAAAGTGTTTTTCTTCCCTGAGTGAGTGCTGCTGGCTGGCACAAGCATAGGCGTGAGACAGTGGGAACTGTCAGGCTGTCTGGGCTGAGTTCTTACTTTGGCTCGGCTTCCCCTCCATCCACAGCTACATTCCGAAAGACAACAGCCTGCAGTCAGAGACCGTGCACTACAAGCGAGGGGTGTGCCAGCAGTTCTGCCTGCCCTCCCATACCGTGGACCCCTCGGAGTGGGCTGAAGAGGAGGTAAGCTGCCAGGCCCAGCATCTCTCCTGCCCGGAGGGCCTGTGCCAGCAGCAGACAGTCTGTCCAGACGCTGGGATGCCACGCTCAGCTCTTGTCCCTGGTGGCCCCGTCAGGCCCATCAACGGACTGCTTAGTTCAAATTGAAACTATACCAATCCTTGCTCATTTTCCTATTCCAAAGCTAGTCTGTCAGTGGAGGACACTGAGAAAGCCATGCTGACAGGAAAAGGACCCTTGATGGAGTGAGGGTTGGGTTGTTTGTTTTCTTAAAAGGAAATAAACAGCCTTCAGTGAAACAGACGTAGACAGTTGCAAGTTTGACAGATGGGTGCAGAGATGAGGTTAACCCTTCTGCCTTCTGAGGGACTGACGAGCATGCACGTGCACACACAGGCACACATGCACACTTATGCACACACGCGCACACACTCGAAGTCCATCATCTGTATTTCCTTTTCGTCCCTGCAGCTTGGCTTTGATCTGGACCGTGAGGTCTACCCTCTGGTTGTGCATGCTGTGGTGGATGAAGGAGATGGTAAGGAGACTTCTGATTTCTTTCATGTGCCCACTCCCCTTACGATAGCATCCCATCCTGACCATACATCTCTGCGAATCTTTCCTTTCCCTTCCCACCCTGCTCTGAGGGCAGAGACTAGCACTGCTGCTCTACCGAGCAGTTCGAGGAAGCGGGCATGTGGGAGAGGGCTGCGGCTGTCTTGGTTGGCCTTCTTCAGCCATGTGCCTTATTTTTCAGAGTATTTTGGCCACTGCCACGTGCTTCTGGGTACTTTTGAGAAGGTAGGAACATGCTCTGTTTGGCATTTCTTTCTCATGTGGGCCCTCTGCTGAAAGCTCAGCACACTAGGGCTGCCTTGGGAAGGTCTAGCTCGGCCACCCCACCGCCATGATCTTCACGGCATGAGTGGGCTTAGCTGGTCACTATTCCATGCTTACTGCAGTCCGAGTCCACAGAATGCCCGAGCACGGGTAGGAAGATAAGTAGCAGCCGAGTCCACAGTGCCCCTAGTCCTAATGTCAGGCTTTTATTCCAGCACCCGGACGGGACCTTCTGTGTGAAGCCCCTCAAGCAGAAGCAAGTGGTGAGTCTCTGAGGCCAGCAGCTCCTAGCGCTTCCCTCTTTCTCTTTCTCTTTCTCTTTCCTTGTGATTTTTGTTTTTAACTTTTTAAAACTATGTGCTCTTGTTTCTTTCCCCTATTTTTTTTTCCTTTTAATCAAAGAAGATGCTTGGAAGGGGATCCCTTCTGTCTTTTAGAAGCTGCTTGGGTGGCCCGAAAGGAGCACTGACCTTTAATGCCTTTATTGGTTTGCAATTGTTGGTGCCTCCCAGGCCACAGTTATCTTGAAAAGGGAAAGAATAATGTTTGTCTCCTGACATTAGGGTGAAGGAGAGCTCTTTTTACTTAAAATGCCATGATGAGAAACATTTCAAACACAAGGATAAAGTACTGGGCCTGTTTCAGGGCCAATCCGAGAGCTGAGCATAATTTATCCTTGAACTCCTTTTCTGAGATTCAGCGTATTGGCCATCTACCTCCCAGAAGAGTGAGCATCAAGATGTGAGCATGTCGGTTGGAAGGCCCAGCCCCTTCCATGTGCCAACATTTTACACTTCTGCAACAGGAGGAGGAGATGTCACGGAGGGCTAGGGACGAGTGCAGCCAGTGGCGTTGGCAAGGAGGGTGGGAGGCTCGAGGTGACTTGTGCCTGTAATTTCAGCAGGAGGGAGACAGAGGCAAGAACATTACCTGGAATTCTAGACCAGCTTTAGCTACAGTGAGTTCCAGACCAACCAGAGCTACAAAGTAAGAACCTGTAACAAACAAACAAACAAATAAACAAACAAACGATGGTTTGAAAAAAGTGGTGACCAAGCCGGGCGTGGTGGCGCACGCCTTTAATCCCAGCACTCGGGAGGCAGAGGCAGGCGGATTTCTGAGTTCGAGGCCAGCCTGGTCTACCAAGTGAGTTCCAGGACAGCCAGGGCTATACAGAGAAACCCTGTCTCGAAAAACCCAAAAAAAAAAAAAAGTGGTGATCAAACCAGATGTGCTGGTGCATGCCTTTAATTCCAGCACTTGGCAGACAGAGGCAGGAGGATCTCTGTGAGTCTGAGAACAATCTGGTCTACAGAGCAAGTTTCAGGATAGCCAGGACTACACAGAGAAGCCCTGTCTCAAAACACACAGAAAAAACAAAACCAAACAAACAAAAAAGGGAGGAAGAGAACGAGGAAGAAGAGGAAGAGGAAAAGAGACAAGTGTGTGTGATTGCTCTCAGTACTTGGGAAGCAGAGACAGTTGGATCCCTGAATCTGAGTCCAGCCTAGTCTATAAAGCAAGTTCCAGCTGGGCTTTTCTTGAGGAAAAAAGAAAAAAAAAGCAAGCAAGTTCCAGGACAACTAGGACTACACAGAGAACCTTGTATCATAAAAGAAACAAAAAAAGAGGGGAGGGGAAGATTTAATTTTTTAAGAGGAGAAAAGAAAAAAAAATTTTTTTCGAGACAGGGTTTCTCTGTATAGCCCTGGCTGTCCTGGAACTCACTCTGTAGACCAGGCTGGCCTTGAACTCAGAAATCTACCTGCCTCTGCCTCCCAAGTTCTGGGATTAAAGACATGTACCACCACTGCCTTGTGAAAAGAAATTTTTTTTTTCAAGACAGGGTTTCTCTCTATATAGCCCTGGCTGTCCTGGAACTCACTCTGTAGACCAGGCTGGCCTCGAACTCAGAAATCCACCTGCCTCCCGAGTGATGGGATTAAAGGCGTGCGCCACCACGCCCGGCTCGAAAAGAAAATTTTTAAAAGAAAAAAAAAAGGAGATATCATGAGATATCATCTCAAAACCAATCTGAATGTGGACGCTAGTGCCTGTGAGGTAATGCTGTTCCTCAGGACGCTGAGACCAGCTTGGGCAGAACAGCAAGAGATCCCATCTTAAGAAAAATCAAAGGAGCCAAGCATGGTGTTGCACGCCTTTAATCCTAGCTCTCAGGAGGCAGAGGCAGGCGGATTTCTGAGTTAAAGGCCAGCCTGGTCTACAAAGTGAGTTCCAGGACAACCAGGGCTACACAGAGAAACCCTGTCTTGAAAAAGAAAAAAAGTGAAATGGAGTCATAGTCCCATGCTCCCCTGGTGTGTCTAAGTTCCTGCTTCCATCTCCAACTCCACAAGCAGTTAAATAACAAGAACACAGTTCTTCACCGGATGTGAAGCTGCACTGCAACCCCCCCCGCCCCCAGCATGGAGATCTTAAGTTTCAGGGCCAATCTGAGCGCTGAGCATAACTTATCCTTGAATTCCTTTTCTAAAATTCAGCTTTAAAAAAAAAAAAAGCATCCTTTCTAGGCCCTGGGGTTTTTTTCTTTGTGAAGCAGTGGTCCTGGGTTACCTTGGGAATTGGCCAGCCCTCTGCCCCAGTCTCTCAGTGGTGAGCCTATCCTTGGCCTTCACTCTTCCCTCTTCAGGTGGATGGAGTCAGCTACCTTCTTCAGGAGATCTACGGGATTGAAAACAAGTACAACACACAAGATTCCAAGGTGAGGTTTGTTCAAAATTCAGCATTTTCTCTCTCCCAGAGAACCTGCGCTCTGGCCAGGGCGAGGGCCGGGAGCCAGCCCAGTCCTATGAAAAGACGCTCACTGTGGATCCACCTTCTGCTCTGCAGCTTAGCTGAGCTCTGATTCCCCGAGTGTCTTGTATTTTCCCTTCAGTTCATCTCTGTGCTCTCCTAGGTCCCTTCTGTTCAGACCTTCAGAGGGAATAAGCTCAGGGATTAGCCCAGTCTCTCACCTTCAGGCAGGCAGTTCCTAGAGGCAGAGGGACCAAGCAGCAAAGGGCTGGAGAGATGGCTCAGCAGCTAAGAGCTCTGCCTCCTCTTCCAGGGGACCCAGGTTCAATTCCCAGCACCCTCATGGCAGCTCACAACAGTCTGTAACTCCAGCTCCAGGAGATCTGGCACCCTCTTCTGGCCTCTGCAAACCCCTGGCATGCAAAAGGCAAAATACCCATACACATAAAATAAAATTTAAAAATTAAAAAAAAAAACAGTGCATAAAAACAAGCATCAGCATAGATACAGTTCCCAGGATGTGTCTGCTCTTCAGCCGCACTGACTTGTGAGAGATGGAAGGCCTTGAGTGACGAGCTTCATCTTCTCCTGGTCAGGTGGCAGAGGATGACGTCAGTGACAACAGCGCCGAGTGTGTGGTGTGTCTCTCTGACGTCCGAGATACTTTGATCCTGCCCTGCCGGCATCTCTGCCTCTGCAACACCTGTGCAGACACCCTGCGCTACCAGGCCAACAACTGCCCCATCTGCCGGCTGCGTAAGTCCTGGAGGGGCGGGCATAAAACATCAGAATGCTGTCCCCTGCCGGGCGTAGCAAATGAACGAATGCTGGAGGGCATATGGCTTCTGTCTGAGCGCCTGCTTATCCTTAATCCTGAAACAGGATGTCCTGATGGCCTGTTTTCTTCTTCACAGCCTTCCGGGCACTGCTTCAGATCCGAGCTATGAGGAAAAAACTGGGCCCTCTGTCCCCAAGCAGCTTTAACCCCATCATCTCTTCCCAGACCTCGGACTCTGAGGAGCATTCAGTAAGCTGGGCTCAGAAGCACAGCCCTTCCAGAGCACCTCTTTCTCTGCATTCTTGATATTTTTCTGTAGGTTTTATTTGGGGGACAGAGTATGACTGTGTGGTCCTAGCTGGCTTGGAACTTGCTCTGTAGACCAGAGCAGATCTGAAACTCACAGTGGTCTTCCTGATTGTACTTCCAAGCACAGGGGTTACAAGTGTGAACCAGCACACCCAGTTAGTCCTACCATCTGATGACCTTACATCAAGAAATTAAACCTGAGTATGCTGAAGGGTTTTGTTTAGACTGTCTGGGATCATGTTATAGTAAAGCATTCTAAGACTGGGGCTGGAAAGATGACTCAGTAGTTAAGAACACTGCCTGCTCTTGTAGAGGACCCAGGTTCAATTTCCAGTACCCACATGACAGCTCACAACTGTCTCTAACTCCAGTTTTAGGGGATCTGACCTTTCCTGACCTCCTAAGGCACCAGGCATACACATGGTGCACAGATATACATGCACATAAAATAAAAGTAAATATTTTTCTGAGACAGGGTTTCACCAGATAGCCTTGGCTGTACTAGAACTCACTGTAGCCCAAACTGGCCTCGAATTCACAGACCTGTCTGTGTGTAACTAACCCCTGAGTGCTGGGGTTACAGGTGTAACCCCAGAAGTAAATAAATCTTACACAATTTACTAATACTGCAACTGAAAGTTGAATTCTAATCATTGAAAGCTCCCTTTCCTCCTTTGGAACTTGAAATTCACTTGGTATCTACATTTCCTGGAACTATCAGTTGGACGTTCACTCCAGTGGGATCCAGCTCACAACTGCCCCGAGCAGAAACAGGGATGACTGTTTTGGATTTGAACCAAATTCTCTCTTTACTTGAATTCTTGAAGAAAGTTACTGCCTTTCTTCATCCTTTTTGTGGCTTCAGAGCTTGGAAGCCAAGCAGATAAGATGATTGACCTTAGAGTCTTAGGGTATGAGGCTATCAGAGGAAACCTGGAAGGTCTGCAGCTATAAACAGTCAGGATGGGTGTGGCTCTTGGATCAAGCATGAACCTAGCATACGCAAGGCCTTGGGACCTGTCACTAGCACTATAAAACAGCACCCTGCCCTCCAAAGAAACAACTACATGTACTGTCCTGCCTTGATTGGCCCAGCAGTGGAAGAGGTTTATATTCAGTATGGGGAAATTAGTTAGTTATGTATAAGGGAAGAAGTCCTTTTAGCATTTTAAATCACATTTATTTTTTATCTTTATTTAGAGCATGTGTGTCCAGGGCAGTGGATGAGGAATGTCTGATAGGAGAGAACTTTGGGGAATTGGGTCTCCTTTTGCTATGTGGGTCCCAGAGATCAAACTCACATCATCAAGAGTTAGTGCTAAAAACCCTGACATGCTCAGCCATCCCTGCAGCCCCCCCCCCTTTGTCAATTTAATCCTTATGGAGTAGATTTCAGATGAGACAATTAGTTAGCTATTAAAAAAAAAACCACCCAGCAGGCACACCAGGGCATGCCTTTAATCCCAGCACTTAGGAGACAGGCAGGCAGAACTCTATGAGTTCAAGACCATCCTGGTCTACGTATCAGTTCCTGGACAGCCAGGGCTACACCTTATCTAAAACCAAACCAAAACAAAAAAGCCCAAAAGCCAAACAAACAGACTAAATAAAGCATTATAACCCTAGAATAAACTATGTATGTTATTCAGTTTAATCTGGATGATACACTACTCAAGCAGTAACAACTATAAAAAAGCAAGGGTATTGGGTACTGTGGTCTGTCTGGTGATGTATTTGCCGCACAAGCCTGAGAACCTGACTTTGGATCATCTCAGCCACATACGAAGCCAGGTACAACAGCCAGTGCCTGTTCTCTCAAGAAAAGGCAGAGAGACAGGCGGGGCCTCTGGAACTGACTAGACAAACTAAGAAAGCCTCCTATCACAAGGGGGGAAAACTGTATTTAGCCACATTAAAAACTCTAGTCAAAGCCAGGCAGTGGTGGCACATGCCTTTAATCCCAGCACTTGGGAGGCAGAGGCAGGTGGATTTCTGAGTTCTAGGCCAACCTGGTCTACAAAGTGAGTTCCAGGACAGCCAGGGCTATAGAGAGAAACCCTGTCTCGGGAAAAAAAAAAAAAAAGAAGAAGAAAAAAGGAACTGGGCAGTGGTTCCTTTAATCCCAGCAGAGATAGGCAATTTTCTGAGTTTGAGGCTATCCTGGACTACAGAGTGAGTTCCAGGGTGGCCAGGGCTACACAGGGGAACTCTGTCTCAAAAAAAAAATGTATATATATATATATATATATATATATATATATATATATATATGAACATATTTATATTTAAATAATTAAAATACAAAATTGTTGATTTTAGTTTATGTATATGTGTCTATCTGTGTGTAACTTTTCACACGTGAGTGCAGGGTACCACTTGAGTGAGCACCCCTGGGGGTCAGAGGGCAGCGTTGGGCCCCTCGAACGGCAATGACAGGTGATTGTGAGCCTCTGACATGGGGGCTGGGATCTGAACTCAGGCCCTCTCAGGAGCAGCACGTGCTCTTTACTACTGAATCATCTCTCCAGCTCCTACAATTATCTTTAAAGCTTAATCATAAATCAGCAACAAGATAAAATAATTGAAAAAGGTCCTAGATTGCCAACAAAAGTTACTTTGACTGATTGGTGATTGGGTATTTTTCTCTTCTTTGATTTATTTTGCCAGTTTCCAACAGGTTTTTTTGTTTTTGTTTTTTTTGTTTTTTTTTGGTTTTTCGAGACAGGGTTTCTCTGTATAGCCCTGGCTGTCCTGGAACTCACTTTGTAGACCAGGCTAGCCTCGAACTCAGAAATCCGCCTGCCTCTGCCTCCCAAGTGCTGGGATCAAAGGCGTGCGCCACCACGCCCGGCTCCAGTATTCACTTCTATTCTCATCAGCATGAGACTGTGTGAAGCATCCCGTGGGCGCCCCTGGCTCCCCACTCTAACCCCTGTCCTTACGTTTAGCACAGAAGTGTCTCATGCCACAAGCAGATGCTTAAACACAAAATGCATCTTTTAATGTCCATGAGGAAATGTGATCGTGCCATAAATCCAAAAGTGCCTGACTAATTTTTGGCCTATCTCTGATTCTTGTAGTCCTCAGAGAATATCCCACCGGGCTATGAAGTGGTGTCTCTCCTGGAGGCCCTCAATGGGCCCCTCACCTCGTCCCCGGCAGTACCTCCCCTTCACGTTCTTGGAGATGGCCACCTCTCAGGAATGCTCCCATCCTATGGCAGTGATGGCTACCTGCCTCCTGTTAGGACACTCTCCCCCCTTGACCGCCTGTCTGATTGCAACAGCCAAGGACTCAAACTCAAAAAGAGTCTATCCAAGTAAGTGGTGGGTGCCCACCAGAGCTTTCAAGACCGTATTTCCCTCCTCCACATTGTGACAGCACATCCTAGGTAGAAACCTTCACAACGATATTCACTATACAGAAGGCATAAAATAATGAGTGGCAGCCTGGCCGTGGTAAGGGAGGGGCAGTTTCCCCAGACGTAGAGTGTGCATTGGCACTTGGGGCATGCACTTTTGGTGGGCATGGGTGCTCTAGGGGAGAGTAAGGAAAGAGGACATTGAACAGTGTGGACAGAGGGACCAGATGGCTCTGCGTCCTGAGCATCTAAATCCTTAGGACACAATCAGACACACTTTCTGTGGCAAAAGAGGCTATCTCAGGGATCAAGGAACTGAGGTGGGGGTGAGGGGTGGGGGTGCTCTACCCTGCTGCAATAAACCTGCCCCATCCTGCTCCTGAGAGCTGACCTGGCTTCTCCAGCCCTCCTGTGAGGGCTGAGGAGGAGGGAAGGGGAGTGCTGCACTCAGCTGCTTTTCTTCTGGGATTTTACAGATCCATTTCCCAGAATTCCTCTGTGCTTCACGAAGAGGAAGATGAGCACTCTTGCAGCGAGTCCGACACTCAGCTCTCTCAGAGGCTCTCAGTCCAGCATCCTGAAGAGGTAACTGGCTTTCTTCTCCCTCCCTGGGTACTGAGATCAGGCATCTGCCTGCATGGCTCCTTGGTCCCTGATTTTATCTGCTCATGAGACCTTCCAGTGCCTTACAAGATGGTGGATGCACAGGTTTCCTGAGGTCCATGAGTTCTCCACATTGTATGTCTCTCACACAGACCTTACCTAGAATGTACAGACCCTGTTAGCCATGTACCGTCCAACAAGCTAGGAGCAGCGGGTGTTCAGAGACAGGGCAGTGCTCCTTCCTCCAGGGCTCGGGTCTAACTGGGATTCTGTTTATACTCAACCACCAGCGCTGTACATGGCTCACTGTTGCTGCCCAGTACGTACTTCTTGCAGGGGGTGGGAGTGCGGTGAAATAGCATCTTAGTGTAGCTCAGGCTTGCCGTGAACTAACTATACTGCTGAAGATGACCTTTCTGCCCCACCTGCCAAATGCGTGGTAGAGTACAGCTGCCTGTAGTCCCAGCTCTGGAGACTAAAGCAAGGGGGTCATAAGTTTGAGGTCAGCCTAGGCTACGTATCAAGCTCAGTGCCAGCCAGCTATTGAGGCTGTCTCAAGACAGATGGGGTGGTGTACTCAGAAGAAACCATGAAGTGTCATAGTAAGGTGTGCAGCTCCCTTTAGTGAAGGACATCAGAAAAACTGTTGTAGAGGGATTCGCCTTTGGCTAGACCTAGAAAGTTCTTAGGCATGAAAGGGAGAAAAGCATTGAGTGGGAGTTTGGAACAAGGTAGGGACACGGTGACAGCTCTGACTTACAGAGATCCCCTGACAGTCACGGGTGGGCCAGTGGAGCCAGGAAGGGCCTCGGTAGTTCAGACCTGACCTAAGGTGAGAGAGGCCTCTCTGGGAGCCCCTTTGCAGGCACCTAAGACAGCAAGGCTGTGACCAGGGAACTGGCAGATAGAGGGCAGAAGTGGCTCAGACCCACTGAGCAGGAACTCCGTGCAACCATATGGAGGGGTCTTGGGAGCAGTCAGGGCCCTGTTGGTTTTGTGTTCTTTCCCTTCTAAAGGAAAGCTGTTCGTAGGCATGGGGACACCAGGGCTATCCCTGCATGACAGCTGCTGGGTGACCTATGTCACTGGAGCTGCCACCTTTGTGTGCCCAGCAGATGCTGGGCCTCAGGCAGGAAGTGCTGACTGAAGTGTGCACTCCCCTGGGACAGAGTCACTCCAGGCCTTGGCTGAAAAGGAGTGCTGACAGAAGCCAGCACCACCTGCCTCTCTTGTCACTCATACCCACAAGAAGAGGACCTTGTCCCTCCTGCGTTCCTCCCCAGCTCTGCTCCTAATGCAGGGCTTGTGCTGGGTTCACGTTCCAATGTGTCCTTCACCCCCAGGGACCCGACATGACTCCAGAGAGTGAGAACCTCACCCTGTCCTCTTCAGGGGCTGTTGACCAGTCGTCTTGCACAGGGACTCCTCTCTCTTCTACCATCTCCTCCCCAGAAGGTACCTAAGGGACCAGGGAGTAACTGCATGCCCCTCCCTCACCTGTCCACAGCCGTGACTTCCTCTGGGGATGGGAGCAGTGAGCTGGTGATTAAACCGGTCCACACTGGAGAAGGCAGGCCTCTTATCCACCCTCCTACATGATGCGATCCCCTCTGTGCTGTAACAGCAGGAGCAAACCCTCTGTCCTTGAATTTCAGAGCAGAGTCTTGGAAGACCTTCAGTCTGAACCTTTCTCAGGACAGGGCATGTGGAGGCATTTGTATGTCTCTTTGTGGCCTAGTGTAGGAAGCACATCTGCTCCTTAGTAACCATGGTCCTGTCCCCACCCTGACTTCTGTGTCCACAGACCCAGCCAGCAGCAGCCTGGCCCAGTCAGTCATGTCCATGGCTTCCTCCCAGATCAGCACCGACACCGTGTCCTCCATGTCTGGTTCCTACATCGCGCCTGGCACAGAAGAAGAAGGAGAGGCCCTGCCTTCCCCCCGAGCTGCTAGCAGGGCCCCTTCAGAAGGAGAGGTAAGGGAAAAGCTCTCCTTGGCCTGCCTTGCTCTCACTTCACACAGCAGCTTGGTCAAGGCCCATGTGCTGGCAAGAATGCTCAGGGAGGACAGCAGGCTCTCCCTTAGATCCAGTTCTGTGCGCCACCAGCCTTGTGCTGAGGACAGCCGTGGGCTTGGGTTTGCTGTCTTAAGAGCTTAACTGGAGAGCCTGTGATGACCACACCCTGGAGCTTCGTTGCTCTCTTACAGGAGACACCAGCAGAGTCCCCAGACAGCAATTTCGCTGGCCTTCCAGCTGGAGAGCAGGATGCAGAGGTAACCTAAATGTCAGGCAGTAGCTCCTTGCCCACAGCCAGGGTCTCCTACTGCCGGGGTTAGCTGGGAATGACTGTGGCAAAGGAGCACTGGAGAAAGCGGCCCTGGAGGCATGCCTAGATCACCCTCCATCTCTGGCCTGCTGCACTCTTCTGTCAGCAGGGGACCTGGTTCCATGTATGAGCCATAGAGAATGACCTTCCCATGCCAGACATTGACAGGCCTGGGATGTGCTGGCTGTCATGCAGTTAGTCTGTTTACTGGGGCCGCTGGGTCTCAGGCGCTCTGCAGCACTCATACACACACACACACACACACACACACACACACACACACACACGCGTACAGAGATGCCTATGTGAGGTTTCTTCTTGCCTGTAATCTCCACACCCCATCCAGGAGCCTTGTGCAGAGGCAGACAGGATTGCAGCTGTGGGTGGAGATGCCCTGGGTGGGCTGTGCACCATCACCGCGCAGGCCTCCCCTCCTCACTGTGCAGGCCAGCCTTAACTTTCCTTGTCAGAGGGCCTCTCAGGACATTGGGTAGTAATTGGCCGATGATGAATTTCTGAAAGCTCTATGACCTTATGATTTTCTTTTATATCTTGTCTCATTTGCTGGTTTGAGACAGGGCTTAACTATGTATACCCCCTAAGTATTCAATCTGGCCTAGAATTGCCATAGTAGAGCAAGCTGGCTTTTTACTTCAGGTGACCACCCTGCCTCTCTCTCCCAGTTCTGAAATTATAATCCTATGCCCATACCTGACTTTTATTCGCTTAATTTAACTCTTACTTGTACTTTAGTATAAGTGTATTCCTTACAACCCATCCTAAGCATAGACCTGAAGTTAATCAAGCATCCCCTGGCCATCGTGGGAAGTATGTGCTATGGAGGTAGACCATGGAAATCATGTCAGTGGGCATGATTTGTCCTGCCTGTGCTTGGCACCTCTATGGTAGACTCATTGGGGCTTTTCTTGTGTCCTAGGGAAATGATATCATAGAGGAAGAGGACAGATCACCTGTGCAAGAAGATGGTAAAAGATCTGGTCCCTGCTCTCACTCATGTTGCCTTCCTGGGTATTGCTAAGGGAGAAAGGGGGGATGACTGTGGCTTTAGTGGCCGTGCTCCGTTGTGGGAGATGCTATGTCAGGCAAAGGGGATACCGGGGACTTTAGTGACATGTTCAGCTCCTGCTGAAACTCTGACTCCACAGGGTGGGAGTGGGGGTGGATGGTGTGGCAGCTCTCTAGCTGAGCCCTTGGGCTGCCCTAAACCCAAGTGGAGTAGTGGTCTCTTCCGCATGAGAGGCAGGACTCTGGCAGCTTGTCTGGTTGGCTTTAGTGGAGAACACCTAAGAGGACTGCCAGCAGCCTGTGTCTCAAGGATGTGGCTGGAGAAGCACGGCGCCCTGCAGGGCTTGCTGGGGTGGGAGCAGCACTACAGGTGGTGATTTGCTCTTCAGTTAGATTGGTCTCCAGTGAGCCTGAAATGCAGCATGCCTTGCAGGCCATGGGAGGAAGAGGAGGGGTGCTTAGGGCTCACTCCACCTATCCCAGAGGCCAAACTCCCTGTCCTCTCTGCTCCCAGGCAGATGTGTGCCGCGGCCTGCATACGGTTGCCCTGGATATGGTTGCTTCAGCAGAGGTCATCCTAGATGCTCCTGCTCTAGCACGGGCCATCGCCATCGCTTGAGGGGTGTCAGGGGTGCATGCGGCTTGACGGCTCCCAGTGAGCACATCTGCCCAGAGCTAGGAGCTTTACTGCCTCTCAAGAGATTTCAGAACCCAAAGTGGCTTCCCCAAGGAACCTTTTCTTCTAAGATGCACATGGTGGCCAGCTTGTTGGCTGGCACTCACCTCTTCAGAGTCTCCATGGAAGGTTTCCCTCCTTTCTTTTCACTGAGAAAGAAATGGGGAGCTTAAAAAATAATGATCCCTACAATTCTCCCTTGTCCTTTCTATGACTGCAGCTTTCTGGTCAGTCTCAGAGAACATTCAGTAACAGCGTCAGTCTCCTGAGAGTGAAAGTCATCATTCTGTGAACAGTCACTCTGATGCACTGTACAGAGCTGCACAACCCAAAGCCATGAGCTGTGCACTGTGTCTGCTCCTGCAGACCCTTTGGTCATAGCACGCCACGCGCACGCCTGGGAGTCACAGGCCTGAACAGGGAACCAGCTCATCTTAGGGCCTCAGGCTACCCCAGGTGCAGCTGCCCTCTGACCTATGTCCGACAGCTTTCCATACTTATTAAGGAACAACTAGAAAGGGGCCCCTAAAGAAATGAACCAGGGTGCCCGCGAGAACCCGACATGCCCACACAACTCGGTTCTTCTGTCCACTCTTTACTTGATTTTATCGTCTTTTTTTTTTTTTTGACACATGATTTTGTTTGTTTATTTTTTGTCTCCATCTTAAGACTTTTATTTTTTTAAGGACAGCAAAGTAGAAAAAACCTAGCCAGCCCCTGTCTAACTGCATTAACTCCGTTACAGGCCAGAGGACATGCGCATTTCTAGGCATGGAGTGTGACAATAACAATGACTTTGACGTCGCAAGCGTGAAAGCACTGGACAATAAGCTGTGCTCTGAGGTCTGCTTACCCGGTGAGTGGCAGTGTGCTGAACATGAACTTGGTGGGAGACACCCCTCTGCTTGCCCCCTGCTCTCCCCGTAGAGGCCTTGGAAAAGAAGCCTGAGCTTTTAGAATAGAAACCGTAGCTCAAGGGACATACGTTTGAGGATCACAAGGAAATCTAAAAGCATTTTGTAGGTCAGTGAATGGCTTTCTGATCCGACGAGCCTTAGGTCTCCAGTGATCACACATGCAAGACTCAGATCCCAACGGAAAAGGCAGAGAGGGCAGGGATGACTTGGTTCTCTAAGGCCCCAACTTCTCAGCGTGCCCTGATTCTTTTTATGACCTCAAACACAATCTGCAAAGCAACCATGTTAATTGTACATTCAAGCCCACGCATGCTAGCCCATGCCTACAACCCCACACTTGGCAAACAGAGGCCAGGAGCTATGTAACAAGACCTACTACCTAGTCCCTCAAAAAATAAAATTAAGCTTGGTGTGGTGGCGCACGCCTTTAATCCCAGCACTGGGGATGCAGAGGCAGGCGGACCTCTGAGTTTGATGCAGCCTAGTCTACAGACCAAGTTCCATGACAGCTGGAGCTAGACAGAGAAATTGTCTCGAAAACCCCAAAATCGCCGGGCGTGGTGGCACACTCCTTTAATCCCAGCACTCGGGAGGCAGAGGCAGGCAGATTTCTGAGTTCGAGGCCAGCCTGGTCTACAGAGTGAATTCCAGGACAGCCAGGGCTATAAAGAGAAACCCTGTCTTGAAAAACCAAAAAAAAAAAAAAAAAGAAGAAGAAGAAGAAAAGAAAAAAAGAAAACCCCCAAATAAAATAAGTCACAGTTGAGCACTGATTTCCGTGTGTCCATCCTGCAGCAGCCAAGACCCTGCCTGGGACAGATTTCCCTTCCTGGCCTCAGCAGATTCCCTTTACAGCTTCGTGTATCATCCCCTCAGTGTCCCCCACTGAAGACTTGCTTCAGCTTCAGAACAGCCACTCCGGGGTCCAGTGCTTTACTCGCTCAGCGAAGTAGCTGAAGTGTTAAGCCACAGGGCCTTCTGTGGCTGCCACCCTCCTTCAGCCTGTGCCACCCATGGTCCCAGCAGGCCCTGGCCTGTGGCAAGGGAAGTCAGTTGCTCGGGAGAAACTTTCTCCAGCCTTTCTCTCTCTAGTTTGTCCTGAAGATACTGCCCAGGTCCCAGGCTTCCGTGAGACCTGAGAGACAGCATCAGATCACCTGCTTCTCCCGCACAGGCCCCAGCGCTCTCCCTTCTTGTCCAAGCATGGTGGAGGGAGGGCGTTGATCCATATGGCCACCTCCTGCCCAGTTAAGTCTGGACTGGAGTTGCTGGAGACCAGGCACGCTCACCCCTGCCTTCCCGCTCCTGGCCTTGCTTCCATCCGTCCATTTATGTTCCATGTCTTTATGCCAAATGTAGGTCTGTCTGTCTGTCTGGTTTGCTCATTTTTAAACTCATTTCTGTTCTCTGACTTGTGTGAAAGTTCATGTTCACTCTGTGCCAGCACTGTCCTCCTGCCTCTGCTCAGCCTGACCAACACCAGGCTTACTGGGGTGTGCATTTGAAGGGCTCTCGCTTAGGGCTCTAGACAAGCTTCCAGTTCCTAACTGGCAAGGGCCTATGTTCAGTACACTGAGTTTTAAAGAGAAAAACCTGTGGGATCTGTCCAACAAAAATAGACACGCTACTGTGGCAAAGACTGTGGGATAGGCATCCTTGATTGGTCAGAGGGTGAAGATGGTGCCTGTGCCTAGCCCTGTCTGTGTCTGTGGTGGCTTTCTGCCGGCCAGCCATTCCTCAAGGGCTTCTAGGCTGAGCCCGGCTTTTGGCAGAGGGAGCTGCTGCCACTGTTGGAGCCCACGGCACCATGGAGACCAGGCTTGTTCTTTCTTCTTCCTCCTCGCCAAGCCTCCTTCCCATCACCCTGCTTGTCAGTGTGTCCTCACTTACAGGGAGGCGGCAGCGTGGGCACAGCAGCGTAAGCAGGCAGTGAGCAGCACGGCTTCCATATGGGAATGGCTAGAGTCAGCAGGTTTGAGATTAAACGGAGCTCTCAGTTTGGCCAAACATGGAATCAGTCACCTGTGGCAGTGTCAGGAGAGGGACTCCGGGATAAACAGCTCTTAAGTATATTCGAATTAAGTCTCTGTAGCAAAAGTTCAAGGGCTCTTGTGGAGAGGAACCGTGTCCCTTCTGCTGCATCTGTTAGAATCACACCCATAGCAAAGGTGCCAAGGTATCTCCTGGGTCAAAGCCAGGAGTCGTGTGTAGCTTCTCCCCCGACTAAGTTCACATTCCTCCACAGTATGCTCATCTGACTGGCTGTCAGAGCTGAGGGCTGGCTGTGCCTCTGTTCTTTAATGCTCTTTTCTCCTGTGAGGAGCACTTCCCATAGAGCCTGCCCCTGCTCAAGTCTGTCCCTCTTCAATAGGCGCCACTCCTTCATGAAGAACAGGCAGGGGAGGGCCAGGAGGAAGGACAGAGGCGCTTCCCTAGGTCACATGTGTCACCCTCTGCCAAGAAAGCTAACATCACCATCCTTATGCATGTGAGGGTCTTGGAGAGAGCCTGTGCTTTCCGGCTCCTCTCCCCCTAAGAAGCTTCCAGAGCTTCAAAGGCCCAAGACTGAGGCCAGCTTTCTGGTTCCTTATGCTGGAGCCTAACTTGACAGGGGATGCGATAAGAGCTGGAACTGTGTGGCTTCAGAGAGCATTCCATGGCTAGCAGGAGAGTGGTGTGGGGTAGTGAGCATGCTCACAAGGTTCTGGGTAGGCTATGTGATGGGTAAGGAAGAAAGGAGGGCCTTTCAGAGAAACTATAAATTGTTACATGACTGGGTGACACAGGAGTAGACCTGTGCAGTAAAATCTAAACAAATAGAGACCGGAAGTGAAACCCACTCCTGTCTTCAAGCCTCATGATATAGGATTAAGATGTGGTCATGTGGGGCTGGAGTGATGACCCTGTGGTTAAGAGCACTGACTACTCTTCCAGAGGATCTGAGTTCAAATCCCAGCAACGACATGGTACCTCACGATCCAATACCCTCACACAGGCATGCGATACATTCAGGCAAAACACCAACGCACAAAAGATAAAAAATAAATCATTAAAAAAAACAGATGTGGTCATGCATACCTTTCATCCCAGCACTCAGAAGGTGGAGTCAGGAGGATTTTCTGTGTTTGAGGGGATCCTGGTCTACATATCAAGTTCCAGGCCAGTGAGGGCTACAAAGTGAGATCCCGGGCTTTTGTTTTTAAAATGAGATGTCTGCAGTGCACACTCTGAGGGGAAATTAAATTACAGATTAAGCATATTTAACTACTATAGCCCTTAAGTTAATCAGCACATGAGTAGAGGCAGCAGAGAGATATGCCAAGTGTCTCTAACGCGGCCTCTGGAGGTCTCTTCCTCTCATTTCTGATTCCCCAAAAGGGAAGCAAATATAAAGCATTGCTGTCCCTCCCCTGGAAGGAGTCTCCAAGCTCCATTTTCTTGCTAGAGAGCCTGGATCCAGGCAGGTGGGAGGGCACATTCAGACATCTCCTCAGGATTCAAGCTGCCTTCTGAGTTGGCTGTGGAGAGGCAAGCGCATGAGGGCTGCCGTAGATCCTGTGGCTCCTTCCAGGGCAAAGGACATCTCGCTCCCTCGCCATGTCCCTTCCTTGCACATGGCCCATCTGCAGTCTAGACTGTTCTACAAGCACCTGGAGCCCCAACTGGAGCTCCTGGGTGGAGGATGTGTGAGTTTGGTCGGGACAGTGTTAGGCCCTCTGTCATGGATGTTGGCAGCAGTGAACTTGGTGGTAGTGATGAGGCTGCTGCTGTTTGACTTGTGTCTGCATGTGTGTCTTCTCTCTCGTTTACCATTTGCTTTTGGTCTCTCCTACTGAACAGCCGCAGCTCCGGAGTCCTGCCCCATAAACATTGAGGAATAGGTATGACATCTACCAAATTATATAACTGAACAGACCACTCATTTGACCTGGGGTTTCTAGCTGAACATCCTCTTCCCTGATCCTCTTCCCACCCCCCAGAGTGCCACCTGCAGAGGGGAAGAAGCTTCAGGAGTGGAGAGCCTGTGGGCAAGACCCTGTGAAAAGGGTGTGGAAGACCCTGTACCCTTCCTTTCCCAGGGCTTCACTGAGGCCTGTTACTATATAGCCTCACACCAGAGCGCTCATGCAAAATAAGCAATCAGTACCTGCTTCCTCCAGCATATATGCTACTAAGGACTTTCTTTGTGTCTTCAGCTCACTGAATCTGAGGCTGACTTTGGCCACTTGTAAGTTGGTCTCAGGACATTATACCGTTAGCTGGCCTCATTTAACATAAAAGCCCCGTCCCCTGTCTCCGTCCTAGGGCCACACTACCTTTCTGAGCTCCAGGGTGAAAACCTGTAAATGGTTCTGCAGAAGCTTGCCCTGCAGAGCCAACAAGATGAAGTCCCTTCCCAGAACATCCTGAGCCTGGAAGGAGCAGGGGCTGCCATTGTATAAAACATAGTAGCTCTCCTAGGAAACACACAAGGCTCCTCCAAACCAAGCTGGCAGGAACTGTTTACAGGTCATTTCTAGTCAGGTATGCTGCTGGGCACCCTTACATAGGGCCCCATTCGGTCCTCACAGCCAATCTGTGAGTGCTACCCACTTGTTTCACTGGGTATTCGAGAAGGCCAAGCCCCCCAAGGAAGGTGACCTGCCAAAGATCAGACCATTGGAACCTATGAAGGAGACGCAGATAGATGCAGGTGTGGCCAGAACTAGGAAGAGCAAACAAGGTATGCAGGTTACATCAGAGCTTGAAGCAGAGACGCGTTAGGGTTGAGCCTCCACTTTGGGCACAGGGGGCAGCCAGGGGCTGGGAGAAGTAAGGATGATAAACAGCATCTTGGACCGAAAGGTGCTCAGGCGAGGAAGAGGTACAGGAGAAAGTGTGAGCATACACTTTCTCCCACCCAAGGCCTCCCTTCTCTGACCCCTGCTATGCTGCAGCCCCACCCCACCCCACCCCAGCTCCCCCTGCAGACACAGGCTATAGGTCAGAGTGTGCTCTGTGCACACCTACCTTCCATGCAGGAAGCAGCTGAGTTCAGCCTCATAACTAACACTCCCAAGTCCAGGTCCAAGGAGGTAACATGCAAGCTGGATGCTAGGTAAGTTCACGAATGGAGACCACCTGCAGTCTCTCCGTCTGTCCATGGGTCACAGGCAACGGCTACCTAGCTAGGGAGGGGCAGCCATGGCACCCGCCAGCACCTGCTCCTCATTCTTCCTCTCAGGAGTGGCCCACGCAGCCAGGCGTCTCACGTCACACACATCCTGCTAGATTCTGTGTTGACTCCCGTGCTGCTGTACTGGGACGCCACGTATACTTGGCCTAAGGAATGGCTCCTAGAACCTCTGTTGTTCCCTCTCCAGGTACCTGGCAGCATGAAGATAACACTGTCAACTATCGCCATACCCAGCGCCGGCGCTTATCCTCCAGCAGCCTGGAGGACCCTGAGGAGAACAGGCCTCGTGTATGGGATCCTATGGCTGTCTGAGGGCATCTGCACCTGTACCTGGGCTTCCCCTCCTGTCCTTGCCTTCCATCTGCCCTCACTGGAACACAAGCCTTCTGGGCATCTTCAACAAGACTCGTGGACTTCCTACTCACATGAAGGGAGGACAGCGTGCAACCCTCCGCCCACCTCATCGCCTGTAACCATGATTCTTACCCTCTCAGAAAGAACCAGAAGCCTTCCTTCTGTGGGCTGATATGTGCCAGCTAAACCTGTGGGTCAGCTGAGCTGAGGGTCAGGGTTGGTTGTTTCTGTAGGCTTTCTCTTCTGAGTGGAGACCAAGAAGATTGAAGAGTTTGGCAGGTTTGTTGGATGCCCATGGACAGGTTTTGATCTCTGGCACCTCATAAGCAATTAGAAATCTAACTTGAAGTGGTTGGGAACTTGCTCCATGAGGAAGGCCATCCACTCTGGCCTCCCAGGACACCAGGAGCTCCTAGCCCAAGCCTAAGGGAGAGGGTAGCCACCAAACTATTGGTTGGAAACCAGATCTAGCAGAGTTGGTCTCCTGCACCTCTGGTGTCCACAGTTAGGAGGATCCCCCTTGCAAGGCCTGTCCTCCTCCAGTGCAGTCGGGAAGGCCTGCTGGGCCACTTCCCTGCAGCGCTTGGACAGGCTCTTCCCATATCATCACTACAGCCACTGACGGGGAGTCTCGAACTCAGCTAACCACTTCTCTGCTCCCTTTGCAATAGCTGAAGGGCTAGACTAAGAGCTGAGACCCAGTGGCTCTCAAACTGGTGCACAGGAACACCAAAGGGATGGCGGAGGCTCTGGGGCCAGAGGATTAGGAGACCTCCCTACCCTAGTGAACTTCTTCCCTGCCTTTCAGATGGGATAGATAAGAGGTGCGGACTGTCCATGGGCTCACCAGTGCTGAGAGATGATTTCCAGTCAGCACTCAGACAAAGCCATGGTGGCAAGCTGGCAGGAAATTGTTGGTTGTCACACCTTTCTCAGTTCAGTGGGTTTTAACATGGCTCTAAAGTAGATGCCTATCTATTGGCTTTTGGAACAGAAAGTCGTTCAGTGGAACATGAGATGGTTTGGGGATCAAGATTAGTGACACTCACTTAAGAGGGTGAGATACGAGGAGCTTTAGACTTGCAAGTATGTTCCTAGAAAGGCTTTCCCAAAAATGCCAGTGCCCAAGATCCTGAGGGGAGGTTGGGGGTGGAGAGTCTGGCCCAAAATTTGCTATGTAGCTGGGGATAACCTTGAACTTCTGATTTTCCTGCCTGGACTGCCCAGGAGTTGGGATTACAGGCCTGCACCACCACACAGCACTCCTTTTTGTGGTAATCCCACCCTTAGTCTGCTGTGCTGCCGGAAGTGTGACAGGCTGAGCTTGAGATCCCATGTTGCCCCTTCTGAACACCCTGCCATTTCAAACCCTACTTCATGTCTTTTACTTCCCCAGCATTCCAACGGCCCCTCTCAGACTTAAGGTTTACACCAGTGTAGGCTGAGCAATATCCACACTTCCTCAAAGAACAGAACAGAAGCAACAGGGAACTTCCCTTAGCCTGGGAGGGCTGCACATAGACCCACCTCCTCCCCTGGCAGGCAGTAGGTAAGCGGTATTCACAGTGTGGTGTGACCTGGGAGGAGGGGGAAGAAGCTGAGATGAAGGAGATTCAGGTAAACAGTAGCCACAGTGGCCAGGAACCCTCAAAAAAGCCATTGTAATCAGCCCTTCCATCTCCCCTCACAAGTGCTCAGACTGAATTCCATAATCCAGGCACCCAGGCTGGTGTACCCTTTGCTCTGCCTGCTCATTCCACCCCTCACTCTGCCCTTTTACTTCTTGGCAAGCAGAAATAGCCCATTCACAGGGTGGCCCCCTATCAGCTGCCACACAACCCAGTCCATTTGGGAACCATCTCTTTCTTGGGGCTCAAGTGTAGGGTCAGGCATGTTCTCCTGGTGCCTTTGGCTCCCCGCCACACAGTATCTGCACCTTTCCATGCTTGGTACTGTCCTGAGCTCGGTCTCCTGAAAGAGCCTTTTTGCTTTACCTAATTTCATCCCACCAGAGTGTCTACCCTCTGTGGCATCTGTCAGGCACAGACTTAAACCCTGATCCATCCATCCCACTGGGGAGATAGTCCTGTCCACCTAGGGTTGGCGTGCTGGCTGCTCACTTTGTTTTAGGGCCTGCACACCTGGTGTGTGTGTGTGTGTGTGTGTGTGTGTGTGTGTGTGTGTGTGAGTGTGCTCTGTCTGTGCCATCTGTGTACCCCTCACACTCCTGGAGTACACTTATAGGCACATTACAGTGGGGACATCAAGATGCAATATTTATGGATTGCTGCATGATTCTTAAAGAGAATAAAGCTGTTTACAGGGGCAGGGGAGCCGTTAATTACAACGTGAATTCGTTTGTGAACATTTCGGTCAGTGGCTCAGGCCCTTTTTATATTTCCGCAGACCTGGGTACAAGGCCTCACCCCACCCCCACCCCCAGCTTCATTCCTGACTGCCCTACCTGCTTCTGCATCAGCCTTAAACCCGATCACTTCCAATCCTGCAGCTCGTCAATAATTAAAGAACCCCAAAGCTGATGGCAGTAGGGAAATCGAGGGCCCAGAGTCCCTTATGCTTAGTGGGTTCTATCACTTAGCCAGTTCCTGGCTAAATTAGTAGAACAAATGACCTCTTTGAGAGAATTTTGCAGGCCCGGGGCTTTTCTGGTTTTTTTTTTTTTTTTTTTTTTTTTTTTTTTTTTTTTTTTTTTTTTTTTTTTTTTGCCGGCTGGCTCGGCTTCCTAGGCTGTCTGAAAGGAGAGGCACCTCCGCAGATGCCCCTGGAATGCCAGCTTCCGGGAACTTGAGCAGGGTGAGTGGGCGCGCTGCTTACCGGGAGACGTTGGGTTACCCTACCCGCCTCGGTGTGTCTGCGAGCTGTGTGGCCGTTTCTGCGGATTATAAGCGACAGGTGGCATCAGAGAGTCAAACTTGCCTGTGGGCACCAGAGAAGACACTCAGGGACCAGGGAAAGGCCCCAGAAACCAGACAAAGGCCACTGGCAGCCCGGTGAGGGCAAAGACTTCAAGGGCACGATTCCCCGAGACTTGGTCTGCAGAATCCAGGGCTGGGTCCCCTCAGCGGTCAAACCCGACGCGTTGGGGGAGGGGTTCCCGGGACCTCGAGCGGGAGCCGAGCATCCGCCGTGAGACCCAGCGCGGGACCCTCGGGCGGGAATGCACAGAGTCGGATCTCGGTGGCGGGTAGGGGGCTGGATGGCGCGGGAGAGGGCGGCAGAACCAGAGAGTTGCCGCCAGAGGAGCTGCAAGGGCCCGCGGTCTCCTTAGAGACGTGCTGGCCAATGACAGCAGCGGAAGCTGTTTATGGGGGCGGGGCGTCGCCATGGCAGCAGGAGAAGCCTTCGGAGCGTCTACTTAATGCCGGTCCCCGGGCCGTCGGCGCTCAGAGAAGCGCCGTCGGGCGAGGGGGGGGCGCGACGAGGGGCGCCAGCAGAGCCCTCGAGCTGGGGACAGAGAGCCGCGGGAGGTGGGAGGAACTTCTTCCAGAACCTTCCTCTGGCCGGCTGCGCTCTGAGCCAGGTAAGGGATTGGGAGCGCTGTGTACCACGGGATGGGAGGGCGTCGGGACCTTCTGATTATCCAGTCCAGCGGTCGCCCATGGAAGTAGTGGGGCCACTAAATGAAATCTGAGGAGTTCGGGAGATCGCTTTCTGCCCCTCCATAACTCGGTCCTGTGACCTTCCTTTCCCGAGACCCTTCATCCTAACACCTCTTTTCAAGGATCAAATGACCTACTTTGCCCCAGCCCGTCGTACTGCCCCCCTGGACTATTGGGATGTGATCTTAGTTCCCCACTCTTTGGGAAAAAGAGTTAGTTTGGGCTTCCTACCCTCTTCCCTCATTGTGGCCAACAAACCCTCCAAGGGCAGATGGAGAGAGGTGGAAAAGCAGGGTCAGACCAGGGGTCCTGTGTTTCCCTGACCCCGCCACAGGCCGCGGGGATGAATGTGAGGGGCTCCCCCCTAAGGCGCCTCTGTCCTCTCGGGGTAGGGGAAGAGTGCTCAGTTCCGTGGTGCTCCCGCAGGCCTCACATTCGTGTTCGGAAGAGGCGACCCCCCGGGTCGCAGAATGGAAGTGAGTGTTCTGAAGACTGTGTAACTGGAGTCTGGGGTACCAGCGGGCTGGAGAGCGCGGCGGGCCACTCCGGCTCAGCCTGTGGATGTTGACCGCCCCTTCGGAGAGTCCCCGCAGACATGGCGGAGAGCTGGCAGCGCCTTTGCGGAGCGGGTCCCAAGGAGGAAGCCGGGCTGGAGGGCGGCATGGAGGAACCGGACGCCCTGGATGACAGCCTGACCAGCCTGCAATGGCTGCAGGAATTCTCCATTCTCAACGCCAAGGCTCCCACTCTTCCCCCGGGAGTCACAGACCCCCACGGCTACCACCAAGTGCCGGGCTTGGTGGCGCCCGGGTCACCGCTGGCGGCAGACCCTGCCTGCCTTGGGCAGCCGCACACACCCGGCAAGCCCACATCGTCGTGCACATCTCGAAGCGCGCCCCCGGGGCTCCAGGCCCCGCCCCCTGACGACGTGGACTATGCCACCAACCCACACGTGAAGCCACCCTACTCCTATGCCACTCTTATCTGCATGGCCATGCAAGCCAGCAAGGCCACCAAGATCACTCTGTCGGCCATCTACAAGTGGATCACGGACAACTTCTGCTACTTCCGCCATGCAGACCCCACCTGGCAGGTAGGGGAGAAGAGGTGCGGGTGGTGGCCACTCCCTCCTCACGACCTCCTTCTGGCACTTAGCCAGGCTCACATACCAGATCTGCAAGGCTAAGGAGACACCTGGCTGTGAGGTCAGGCCTCTCATGAGACTTGAACCCTGCCAGGTTCTGAAACTGCTCCCTCTGTCTGGAGCCAGGGCCCTGGAGGTACAGACGGAAGTTGTAGGAGAAGAGGGACCAGTAGGGCCCAGTGTAGCCTCATGTGGGATGTAGCGCTAAGGCACATTCTTGTCCCATGTCCGAAAATTCCCAGACAATGCTCTGCCCGAGGAATTCTCATTCTCAGAGTCAGAACTGGACTCTGAAATGGAACCCAGGTGGCCTCCCTGCCAACTTCTGCACCCTGCCCTTTTGCATTTGGTCTAGAGAGTAGGGCAGAGATGAGCCCTCTGGATACAAAGATCAGTTGTCCAGGCAGAGGGGTCATGAAGTCATCCTGAAGCCACTGACCGGTCTCCCACCTCAGCTCCTCCCCAGTTTCCTGCCCCCACCCCCACCCTCTCAGCCAGCCTCCCTAGGGGGGCAATTACCAGAGCCAGGCGCTTTCCACAGGGGCACTTCTGCTGCAGTGGCTTCGGGTTCTAAGTCTCCAGAACCTGGCACAGAGCAGCCAATGGGCCAGGCTGCCGTGTAAACATCCCAGCCCTGCTGGCCAAAGGGGCGCCCACTCTCTGCCCACCTGCCTTGCTAGCATGGCCCGGGCCCCTGGACACCAGTGTGGTGTGAGCAGAACTAATCTGCCGTGTACGGAGAGGGCAAGATAAGGCTCAGTAGACAGAGACAGCGCTGTGAACATCCTCCAGTATCAAGATCCATGTGAGAGATGAGGCCTGAGGTTGCCTTGTCTTCCCAAGGAGCGGAAGGCAGGATCACTAGTCTTAACCCATTCCAAATGGCTCTGACCCTGAGTCAGAAGACCCCCATCTTCTCCTTATTCAATGCCTTGGCCAACTCAGGTCCCAGAAAAGAGCCTTATGCACTTGGCTGGGTAATAATCAACTGAGGTGGTTTGGGTGGGAAGAGAAGATTGTAGGGGGTGAAGGCCTAGGCCAGCAGCTGGCTCAACAAACAAGGAGTCACTAAATCTCCCAATACACACACACACACACACACACACACACACACACACTCTCTCTCTCCTTGGTCACCCAGCCCCCTCCCTTAACCCACCCACTTCACAAACAGAGGGAAACAGCCAGGCAGAGGGAGATGGCAGTCCAGGCCGTGGGGGAGCTGAGGGCTTTGGCCAGGACCTGCAAGCAACAGGGTAAGGGAGGGAGGGAGGATGACAGAGGGTGGCACTGAGAGCCACCCTGTGGCTCAGAGCTCGGATGACTGAGCAGGCAGATATCCCAGCAACAGAGAACAAAAGCCCCCCCTCCCCCCATGCACTCGGGGCTCCTCATACCCTGTGGCTGGTGTCCCAGAGTCCCCGAGCTACAGCTGCCTGGTCAGGGCATCGGGTTGATCCGCCCCTCCCCCGTCTGGGAGGATGCAGGGAGGATACAGAAGCACCCGGTGCCACTTCGCTGCCGGTCCTCTGACCCCTATGCCTTCTCTCTTGTTCTCTCTCTGGATCCAGAATTCCATCCGCCACAACCTGTCCTTGAACAAGTGCTTTATCAAAGTGCCTCGGGAGAAGGATGAGCCCGGCAAGGGGGGTTTCTGGCGCATTGACCCCCAGTATGCAGAGCGCCTGCTCAGTGGGGCCTTCAAGAAGCGGAGGCTGCCCCCAGTCCACATCCACCCTGCCTTTGCCCGCCAGGCCTCCCAGGAACCCAGCGCTGCCTCCTGGGGTGGGCCTCTGACCGTGAACAGGGAGGCCCAGCAGCTGCTTCAGGAGTTTGAGGAGGCCACAGGGGAGGGGGGCTGGGGCACAGGAGAGGGCAGGCTGGGGCATAAGCGAAAGCAGCCGCTGCCCAAGAGGGTTGCCAAGGTCCTGCGGCCTCCCAGCACCTTGCTGCTGACCCAGGAGGAGCAGGGTGAGCTGGAACCCCTCAAAGGTAACTTTGACTGGGAGGCCATCTTTGAGGCTGGTGCACTGGGGGAGGAGCTGAGCTCACTGGAGGGTCTGGAGCTAAGCCCCCCGCTGAGCCCCAGCTCACATGGAGATGTGGATCTTACAGTCCATGGCCGTCATATCAACTGCCCTGCTACCTGGGGACCTCCAGCCGAGCAGGCTGCTGACAGCCTGGACTTTGACGAGACCTTCTTGGCCACATCCTTCCTACAGCATCCCTGGGACGAAAGTGGTAGTGGCTGCCTGCCCCCAGAACCCATCTTTGAAGCAGGGGATGCCACCCTGGCCGCTGACCTGCAGGACTGGGCCAGTGTGGGTGCCTTCTTGTAAAAGGTCAGGCCCCACCCCATCTCGGGACAGTGCTCAAGTCAGGGCCCAGAACTGCCTCCCAAGACAGGCCGTGGACATCTCAGCACCCAGGCAGGGACTGGGCCAAGTCTTTGAAGGCCACACTGCTGCCAGCTGAGGATGTCCTCATATCCAAGCCCAGAAGATTGGGAACTGGGGACCCTGCCCCTCCCCCCATCAGCAACCCCCATACACACAGTGTTTCATCCACCCATGATCCCTCACGGATTGGCAAAAGCACCCCTGCCCCCGTCTGCCCCCCCACCCCCACCCCCGCACTCTGAGAGCTGAAGCCCAGAAGGGTCCTACCAGGCCAGGGAGGAACTGAACAGGGCCCTCACCAAAGCTTCGCCTCACCCACTTCTGCTGCTTCTCTGGGTCTCTACCTAGAGAAAGTTCCCAGGTACAACAAACGCTCATTAGACGATAACAAATTAATTCCCAGGAGGCCTCTCCCGGCAGAGCTTTCCCAGGGGCCCTGGCAGCCTTGGCCAGGGAGAGAGAGCGAGGGCAGGAGACTGGGGAAGGGAACAGAAAGGAGGCAGAAATCCGGTGGGAGTAACGAAGTGGGGCGAGATGGTCTCTAAGCCCGCTGGGGCCTTTCCCTGGTCCATCACCTGCACAAGGGAGGCTGCAAACCTTCAAGCCTGACTTGAGGCTAAGAGCATCAGGAAGATGGGATGTGGGGGTTGTTGGGTCAGGGGCAGCCATGCTGCTAGGTGGGAGGGGGAGAGAGACTAATATAGTGAGTGTAGTTATAGCTAAGACTTAACTGGGGAAGGGATGCCTGGCTTACTGGGAACACTGGGGCCAGGAAGGGGACAAGCCCTAGGCCCCTGTCTATACTGGGGGGACCAGGTCTTGCTCCACCTTGACCCCTGGAGCTGGGACCTGAATCTACCCTCCACGTGGAGCAATTTAACCTTTTTCATGTAAAGTTCTTTACAATAAAATGTTTTTCAAAATAAAATTTTAAAAAATCTAAACATGGCTGTATTTCCAGCTTTCTTTGGGAAAGGAGAGAGCCAAATGTGGTGGCTTTGGGAAGAAAGGGTTGGTGTGTTTCTTCTCCATGTCAAGCAGGAATGACCAGGGAAACAAGACAGAAAGGGTTTGTAGAAGGTCTACCCTCAAGCTAAGTCCCTAGGGAGGGGAGGCCAATGGATGACACTCTCACGGTCCCTTCCATTCCGTACCTCAGGACTTCCATCTGCACAGTGGGACAGTTGGGCCCACAGGCCCAGTCGAATAAGAGTCAGGGAGGAGATTGGCCCTGCCTCACCCTGAGGATTCACAAAGGCCAGTGTGCCCTGGCCCAAGCTGTCCCCCGCCATGAGAGCCTGCCCAGGCTTGCCTGCCCAAGAGTCCTGGGACTCTTTCCAGCAATACCCTCCCTGGGTCCTTCTCCAGAGGGACAGGGTGTGAAGTCAGAGGAGCCCCAAAGGCCCCACATCCTGCTCTGATGTGTGTTTACCAGACCTAGTGCAGGCTTGGGGAGGCAGAAGGTCACCTTAAAAATCAGGCTTGGTGCTGGGACTTGCCCTCCCAACTGCGAAAGTCCAGGCTACCAGAGCTCTGACAGCAAAACGGGATGCTCCCATCTGGGTGGGCTCCTCATCTTAGGCTTGTTTGCCCGAGACTCATTTCTCTACCACTACCACTCGATTCCACCCTACATAGCATCCTTGTGCCCACCCAGCCGTTCTCTGTGGGCAGCTTGTCTCACACACAGGTGCACACACATGAACAACCACGCAGAGAGGAGCAGCATTGCCCGGTGCTGTCCAGAGCGAGCCTGCCCAGCTTCCATGGCCGCCTCTTCCTTTCTTCCTCTGTCCTTGAGCCTGGCCCCAGGCCAACCTGGCATTCCCCTGCTTTACACGCCGCTGCTTTCATTTGCTAATTATTCCAAATATTCCAGAAGGGCTCACACTGAGCAGGGCAGGCTGGCCAGGCCTATCCCTTCACCCAGCACAGAAGGGGCCATTCCCCAACCAAAGCCTCTGTTCTACTCTCCCCCCTCCCCCCAGTCGCCTCCCACACCCCCTTCCTCTGTACAGACCACAGCACTAAAAGAACAAAGGCGGCCCCAGCCGTCTCCGTTTGCCTCTAGGATCAGCCTTCGGCCCTGGCCAAAGTGGGCACACCCTGGATTGACAGCAGGGCGAGTTACTGCCTGCCCCAGGCTTATGCTGGGAAGAAGAGAGGCAACGTCTGGGGCAAGCAGAACCGCCCCTAGCATGAATACTCGGCCAAAGACTCACAGGAGATGCCGACCGAGCAGAGCAAGGCGTGCTCTTGGCTACGCTTCGAGTTCACTCCGAGGTCCTGAAAATTCTGACGCCCAGGCTTCACCTTGGACCAATCAGACCAGAGTCTCTAATGGGCCCAGCACAAATTTTCTCGAGTCCCCACACACTTCTGCTGTGGAGGGTATGCACTGCGGGTAGGGGGTGGGGTGCAGCACCTGTCTTCTTCAGAGCAGGACAGTAGGTGTCTTCCTCCATGGCTGTCTGCCTGATGACCTTGAGAGTCTCTCGTGTGGAACCACGGCTCACTGTGCTAGGCCAGTAGGTCATCAAGTTCTTTTGCAAGGGAGGTGTCTCCGTCCCCAGGGCTGGGCTCTTAGTCGTGTGGTGGTAACACCCAGCTTTTAACGTGGGTGCTCGCTCAGGACATCTCAGGAACTCGGGCCCCCGAGCCATCTTCTAAACCTCATCTCATGTATAGGTTCAGTATAATCTCGGCACTAACTGGCAAGCAAGAAGCCCATGACCACTAAGCATTTCACACACATTTCCCTAAAACTAGGAGACATACATAACGCTACTCTGGCCACAGAACATTTTTTTGAGACAGGGTTACTCTGGCTGTCCTGGAACTCACTTTGTAGACCAGGCTAGCCTCGAACTCAGAAATCCGCCTGTCTCTGCCTCCCAAGTGCTGGGATTAAAGGCGTGCGCCACCACCACCCGGCCACAGAACTTCTCAAATGAAACGGGGCTGCCTTGCTCCCCTCGCTGGGCCGGCATCACCTGCCTTCAGCTTGGCTGCCTTTTCTGACGGCCTCTGGGAAGTGCAGCTTTGTGTTCAGGACTCTAGTTCTCAAAATGGGTTCCTCTTCCACATGTATCCAGGAGCTGGATTGCAGTTTTGTGTCTGGTTTTTATTTATTGGTTGGTTTATTAGAGGCCCTGTTCTCCATGGCAGCTGGTCTGGACACGTTTCCCTCGGCTGTACATGAAGGGTCCTGCTTCTTTCATGATTATGGGTTTATTTATATTTTTCTTTTTTTCTTTTTAAAGATTTATTTATTTAATGTGTGTGAGTACCCTGACTCTCTCTTCAGGCATCAGAAGAGGACATTGGATCCCATTACAGATGGTTGTGAGCCACCATGTGGTTGCTGGGAATTGAACTCAGGACCTCTGGAAGAGCAATCAGTGCTCTTAACCACTGAGCCATTTTTCCAGCCCTTGTTTTTATATTTTTTTTATTTGCCCGTTGTTGTCATGTTGGGGTTTGGCACTAGAACTTCACGAGCTCTAGGTGAGCACTCCAGCGCTGTGCTGGATTCCTGAGTTCCTGCTGTAGTTCGCTTTCCTTTGAAAGATGCAGCCTCACAGCAGGCAGTGGTGGCACATGCCCTTAATCCCAGCACTCAGGAGGCAGAGGCAGGCAGATTTCTGAGTTCGAGGCCAGCCTGGTCTACAGAGTGAGTTCCAGGACAGCCAGGGCTATACAGAGAAACCCTGTCTCGAAAAAACAAAACAAACAAACAAACAAACAAACAAATGCAGCCTCACTACGTTGCTAGCTCCAGCCGTGCGCTCACTCTGTCCTCCACACAGGTCTTGACCTTTCACCTTCCCACTGCCTGCAACCTCCCAAGCATCAGTTATTCCAGGCCTGCACCACCAGCCCAGCCACCTGCCTGGTCTTTAATTCTAGGTTTCAAACCCCAGTTTTGCAGCCACCAGTCCCCAAAGCCATCTCTTTTTAAGTATTGGAGGAAAGCCAGAAGCCACCCTTCCTGCCCCTGACTTCCAGTCTTTCCCAGCTTCTCCTTCATCCATTTATCCTCTCCACTACCAGCTGGAAACATGACAGGACTGACCATAAGAAAGGCCACAAGCTTGGAGCTTGGGGGCCTCCCACTCCTGGCTCTGAGTATTATAGGACATGACACTAAGGGGGTCCAGCGGCTCTCATCTGAAAGTCCCCAGGGGCATCCCTTGCCCTTGGTCGTGTTCGGAGCTAGACCCCCTTCAGAGCTGAACTGGACCTGAGACACTCTAGAGTTGGGCTGGAGTCCACCCCCAACCCTGCGCAGCAAGGAAGGCAAGGGACAGAAAGGAAGTGGACACTGGCCAGGAGTCAGGTGTAGCTCCTGCTCTGTCCTTGGCAGAGCCCCAAAGGTAAACAGGTGTGTAAGGACTCCAGCAGGGGGTAATGGGCTGCCCCTGGGGCAGGTCTGGGCCTGTCCTGTGGGAGGTGGAAGGGCAGCATTGTTAACAATGGGATGGGATGGCAGCCCAGGTCCTGCAGACACATTCTTGTGTGAGGAGAAAGAAAACACAGGTGACAGGGAGAGGGAGGGAGGTGTTGGGGAGGGGAGGGGACTTTGGGAGGCCACCAGTGCCAGGCCTGTGCTAAGGAGTGTAAGCTGCAGCTCAGCAGGAGATGAAGTACACAGAAGCCCTTGGTGGGGGAGGGGGAGGAACCGCTTCCTTCCTCCCAGGGGACATGTGCCCATCTCATTCCGTTTCTCCCAGGTGAGACAGGTCAGAGCCACCTGGACAGGCGGGCAAGCCAGGGCCTGAGCAGACAAAGACACCTCAAAGGACACTGTCCCCAGAAGCCAAGGAGCCTGAACTGGCCTGGCAGGGTCAGATCCAGACTCAGCAGGAATCAAAGAGGGACACTGGAAGGCCTGCCCTGCTGACCTGGCCGCTCTCCGCTGGCCTATATGGATGTCCAAGTGCCCACCTTCTCTTCTGTGTGAGGCAGAGTGGCAGCCTCAGTTCTGAGGCCCAAAGTTCTTTTCCTGGAGGCAGCTCCGTTAAGCTCCTCAGAAAGCAAGGCCTCAGGCAGGGCCTGCCACTGCCACCCCCATCAGCCCACCCTGCCGGGATCCACCTCTGCTAAGGCCTCCATCCCACATGCTCCCAATCTCCATCTAGGTTGAACTTGGAAGCTAGGCAGGGTTGGGGCTGGTGAGTACTTGGTTAGGGGACTGTCTGGGAATACTGAGCAGTATAGGCTTAGCCAGGCATGGTGGAACATAGGTGAGGCAGGAGGATCGCTGTGAGTCTGAGGCCAGCCTGATCTACATAGCGAGTTCCAGGACGGTCAGAGCTATGTGGAGAGACCCTGACTCAAAACCAACTAAACAACAAACGACAACAGAAAAACCTAAACCACCAGCCGCTCCCAGCACTGCTGTGTCCAGGGATCTAAGCTGGGGCCAGGAAACTGCCCAAAGTTCTCCTTGCCCAGCTCTACCCACAAGCTCTAACTGTGGCCCTGCCCCCTTCTGCCCTCTAACTCGCTGGAGATGAACTGGGTATGTTGGGCTAGGGAGAGTAAGGTGGGTTTCAGACTGAGTTATTAATTTCACATTCCTGTTCCCGTGGGCAGACAAGCAGTCCTTCCTGCCCGATCTACACTGAAAGCATCAAACACAGTGGCCAGAGTGCTGAATCGTAACCGTATGAATGAGCGGATCGTCGGGGTGAAAAACAGAAGCACAACCTTCGCAAAAATGCTTTTAATGTAACAGGTTCCTGGCACACTCACGAGGGCACACTGAGGACATCCCCAAAACTCGTGAAGCTGCTGTGGCTTGAAGGGTGTCCAGAGTCTGGGGCAGAGTACCCAAACTCAGGGAGAACTTGGGGGCTAACCTGCACTGCCTTGTTGTAGAAACAAGAAAGAGGCCGGTTTGCTGACCCTACGTATTTGTGTTCCTTGGCTGTGGAGGAGGCAGCGGAGGCCTTGAGTGTTGACCAAGGCTACCTTAGCTCAGGATCTGGGGAAGATGTGAGCCAGATGAAGAGGAAGGAAATGTCGTGAAAGGGAAAGACCTGGTCCTCTGGTCTCGAATCCCCTGGGGCCTGGTTGCAGCCATCTTGGGAGGCAGTAGGAGCCACAGAAGTTATGGATGGGATGGGAAGGCAGCAGCCAGGGATGCCCCATCCAAACCCATCGGGGCAGAGCTGTGCCCGACTCTGCTGTCCTCGTTCACCTACACCCCACTGTAGACCAGGAGACAACAGAGCCAGAGGCTTCGCGGCCCGACACTTCTGCTATCCAGGGTGTGATGGCTCGTTCTTAGAGCAACCTGACACAGTGGAGGGCCGTTTTGGAAGAGGGAACCTCAGATGAGAAAATGTTCCCGCCAGATTGGCCTGTAGGCAAGCCTGTGGTGCACTTTCCTGATTGATATGGGAGGGGAGGGCCCCACCCAGGGCCCCACCCACAGCACAGAGTTTTCAACCTGTGTGGCTCTCAACCACTTTGGGGGTTCAATGACCTTCAGGGGTTGCCTAAGACCATCGGAAAAACACAAATATTTGCATTTCAATTTTTTTTAGGATTTATTTATCTTATTCATATGAATACACTGTAGCTGTCTTCAGACACCAGAAGAGGGCATCGGATCCCATTACAGTTGGTTGTTAGTCAACATGTAGACACTGGGAATTGAACTCAGGACTTCTGGAAGAATAGCAGTCAGTGCTCTTAACTGCTGAGCCATCTCTCCAGCCCTACACTACAGTTTATAAAAATTACAGTTATGCCGGGCAGTGGTGGCGCACGCCTTTAATCCCAGCACTCGGGAGGCAGAGGCAGGCGGATTTCGGAGTTTGAGGCCAGCCTGGTCTACAGAGTGTGTTCCAGGACAACCAGGGCTATACAGAGAAACCCTGTCTCAACCCCCCCCCCAAAAAAAAAAAAAACAAATTACAGTTATGAAGCAACAAGAAAAATAATTTTGTGGTTGGGGCTCACCACAACCAGAGAAGCTGTGGTAGAAGACCACAGGAAGGCTCCAAGCCGCTGCCATGGCAGGTGGGCCCTCCCTAGCCAGGTGGCCCGGGAGTGTGTCAGAAAGCAGGCTGACTGCATGGGTGTGAAAACTCCTAACCAAGACTGTGGCCCCAGCAGAAGAGGAACGTCTCAGAGTGTCAAAAAAAAAAAAAAAAAAAAAAAAACATGAGAAAGGATGAAGGTGTGAGGTCACTCAGATAGACAGGAGGAACTTAGGGCTGGCAGGGAGCACAGCAGGGCGTGAGGAGTCCAGAGTGAGGTGGGAAGGCAGATGGGGAGGGGAGCAGAACACCAGGAGGCCTGGCCAGCCCCCCAGTACCCCTGTTTCCAGCTGCCCGGCTTCAGACAGGTGGACAGGATGACAGGATTCCTGCCCTCAGAGAGGATCCTGGGTGTTGGACAGGGTCAGTCACTCACCAGAAGGAGCGCCTACACAGGCTTCTCCCGGTCAGCAGTGCCTTGAGTTCCGTCTTACCAGGTAACTAATTGTCTTTGCCAGGAGAAGCCAGATTCCCTTGTGGGAGGTGAGTGGCCTAGGACCCCCTTTCTTGCCCAGAAGCAGTGCACGTACCCCTCAAATGTGCTGCGGCACTTCAGATTCTTCATCTGCTTGGGTGACACCTGTCCACCAGCCACCCAGTCTCCTATGCCACCGTCCTCCATACAGTATGTTTCCCACCTGTAGTTAGTGAGACCTTTTCTCATTGATTTACTTATTTGTTTTTAGAGTACATGGGGATTTAATGCAGAGCTTCACACATGTCTGGCAAGTACCCTGCTTCTGGCCAGCGCTCCCAGCTCTTCCACTCATTTTAACTCTTTCCTGCCTTTTGAATTTTAATTTTATTTTTTGTATATGTGTGTTTGTATGTATTTGTGTATGTGAGTGTGTGTATTTGTGAGTATGGGTGTGTGTGTGAATGTGTGCTTGTGTATGAGTGTGTGTGTGTGTGTGTGTATGTGTGTGTGTGTGTGTGTGTGTGTGTGTGTCAGGGGTCACCCACATGACAGTGCACACACAGAGATTTGTAGAGTTGGTTCTCTCTTTCCACCATTTGTAAGAGTTCCAAGGAACAAACTTGGGTTGTTAGGTTTGTTACCTTTGCCCTCTGAGCTCCCTCACTGGCCCCTCTTGCTTTCTGAGACAGGGTATCAGGACCTCAAGCTGGCTTGGAATCCGACAGAGCATCAAAGAGCCTTGATCCCCATCCTCCTGCCTCCACCGCATATAACTAACACAATTGATTTACCTTTTTTTGTTTGTTTTTCGAGACAGGGTTTCTCTGTATAGCCATGGCTGTCCTAGAACTCACTCTGTAGACCAGGCTGGCCTCGAACTCAGAACTCTACCTGACTCTGACTCCAAGTGCTGGGATTAAAGGCGTGCGCCACCACTGCCCTGCCTCTTTAACATTTAAATGCGAAAAACTATAAGGTTACCTGAATTTGAATTAGAAATCTGTTGTCTTAAAAAAGCTATATATCGGGCCCAAGGACGTGGCTCAGCTGGTAGTGATTGCCTAGCGAGCCTTGGTCATCCTAGACACCACCAGAAGCAGATGAGACGGCGCATCCATACAACCTCAGCACTGGGAGGGAGAGATGGGAGGACTAAACTCAAGGTCACTCTTACTATGGAGTGAGTTCAAGGTCATCTTGGGATGTATGTGATGTCTCAAAACATTTTTTAAAAGAAAGAGAAATCAGCTGGATCTGATGGCACACACCTTTAACTCCAACACTTGTGAAGCAGAGGCCAGCCTGGTCTACAGAGTGAGTTCCAGGACAGCCAGGGCTACACAGAGAAACCCTGTCTCAAAAAAGACAAACAAACAAACAAAAAAAGGGGGCTGGTGAGATGGCTCAGTGGGTAAGAGCACCCAACTGCTCTTCCGAAGGTGATGAGTTCAAATCCCAGCAACCACATGGTGGCTTACAACCACCCGTAATGAGATCTGACGCCCTCCTCTGGTGCGTCTGAAGTCAGCTACAGCGTACTTATGAAGCAGAAGAATAAAAGGAATCCTTGGACCAGAGAGACCAACAGGAGCAAGCAGAGCCGGCCAGAGTGAGCAGAGTCGGCTGGAGCGAGCGGGGTCGAGCAGAGTGAGCGGGGTTGACCGGAACAAGGGGGAAAAAATCAGTTCGTGATATTCCATTTAAAAAAAACAAACACTCATAGTCCTTGCAGAGTGGACACTGGGTGCCTTCTAGCTCAAGGAATGAATCTGGATCTCTGGTCTCTAGATGCACTTAACAGCCTTTTTTCAGATCAGTGTTTGATCACTCCTACCCATAGTCATCCCTCCCACTCACAGTGCTCCTCACACCCCCAGTGCTCCCCCACCCACAGCGCTCTTCCCACCCACAGCACCTGGTGTCCCTTGGTCCAGAACCTGGTTCTGCTGCTGTGGAGAATGAAATGTCTTGATGGAATGGACTATGTGGGTGCAGCCTGGGAAGACATGGGGTACAGACCAGGTACCCACACTCCAGCTCTGTGTGGTGACCTTTTGCAGAGTCTGGGGAGAAAGCCATGTGACCTCTCTCTGTCACCCCTCCCGAAGGCTCCAGGAATCCTTCCTGTGCTGCAATGTCGCTTTGCATCCTCCTCATCCATGGTCAGTTCAGATTTGTTGAAACCTCTTTGTCTGATGCCATCTCCTCTCCCTCTGTCCACCTCCTCCTGCCCCTTATTCTTCACTGAAGTAAAGGTCACATAAATCAAATGCACAGGTAGGAAGTCCACCAGGTTTTTTGTTTGTTTATTTGAGGGAGCTGTGCCTCTGTGTGTGTGTGTCTGTGTGCCTGTGTGTCTGTCTATGTGTGTGTCTGTGTGTCTGCCTTTGTGTGTCTGTCTGTGTGTGTATCTGTTTCATGTGTGGGTGTGTCGGCCTGTTTGTGTGTCTATCAGAGTGTGTCTGTCTTTGTATGTCTGTCTGTTAGTGTGTGTGTGTCTGTCTCATGTGTGTGTATGTGTATCTGTCTGTCTCATGTCTGTCTGTCTGCCGGTCTGTCTCATGTCTATCTGTCTGTCTGTCTCGTGTGTGTGTGTGTGTGTGTGTGTGTGTGTGTGTGTGTGTGTGTCAGGAGGCCAGACTTCCATGTCTGTCTCTCCTTCCACATTTATGTGGGTTCCAAAGATTGACCTCAGGTCCCCAGGCTTTCAGGTCCCCAGGCTTTCAGGTCCCCAGGCTTTTGCTGCAGGCACCATCACCCAGGGGGCCATCTTGCCAGCTCCAGTTTGTCCCTTTTTATGGCCGAACAGTATTCAGTTTGTTTAGCCATTCTCCTCTGACCCGGACCTGCAGGGATAGTCAGAGAGGACCCAGGGCAGGAGAGAAAGAGAGAGTGGAGAGAGAGAGAGAGAGCAAGTTAATTCATACTGATCAAGCTCTGAAAACTTTATTCGGGAGTGACAATATAAGCATAAGCAAGAGGAGGCTCCAAGGGAGGTGATATCTGAGTCACTTCCAGTGTAAACAAGCTTCTATGAACATTCCTGAACAAGGCTTTTGTAGCACTCTCTCTCTCTCTCTCTCTCTCTCTGTCTTTCTCTCTCTCCCTCCCTCTCCCTCTCCCTCTCCACTGTCTCCCTCTCACACACCACACACAACACACACACATTCCTTTGCATTTCATTTCCTTTGGCAGGGCTGGGGGAAAGACCTACACACATGGGCAATCTGCCATGTTCAAGTGGGCCACGTCAAGGCAGCCTTAAAAGAGCGGGCATGAGTATTCAGCAGAAACTGGAAGGGAAAGACGGAGCTAAGGGAGGTGTGGAGGTGAATCCCAGCAGCGGTGTCCAGGGCGCTGATGGCTACTTCATATGGGGCTAAGGACCCTGTCAAATGCAGCTCAGGCAAGAACACCTCGAAGACTCCCTACCTGCCCAACACACACACACACACACACACACACACACACACACACACACACTGATGGTCGCTTGATCCTGTCACCCAGCCTCAGGCTCCTCAGTGCTGCCATCATGCACATTGTGAGGGTCACGCTGGGCTCCCCCTCATCTCTCCCTCCTTTCCCTTTTCCTTTCCTTCTTTAGTCCCAGGAACCCCTAGTCCAAACAGGTCCTCAGCCTTTATCTGGTGGTTCTGTAGCTCAGTTGGGAGCTGACTGTCACCTTCCTACCTCATCATCTTAATTGCCCCAACGCCTTAAGTCATAGGATAAATGTCAGGCATTGTCCGCCTTCTGCCTAACCAGGACTCCCACCTTCCTCTATGGAAACACAAAGCCTTCTCCTTCGGGCTCCTGACAACACTTCTCAGGGGAGAGTCTGAGTACTGAGTTCTAAACTTGGGGAGGTCACCACATTAGCTACCCAGGCCTCTGGCAAACCTCTGGCTCAAAATGTCTGGTTTTGGTGAGCCCCGGGCCCTGATCCCTAGACAGGGAGGCCACAGCGCTGGTCTGTAACAGGAAGGTAGCATCATATAAAGAAGCAAGGGCGTTCTTCAGTCTTTGGGACATGGATTCCTTCTGGGGTTGCCTACAGATGTGGACACTGAGATGCAGAGGGACCTGGGGATGCCAGCACAGGTGAGGCCAGCTTCCAGGCATGCTGGCACTGTGTGGGCACCGCCATCTGTCTTGCTTTCCTTTTACTTCAGGGCAGACTCTTCTGCCCCATGGGAAGCTCAGGGTGAGCAGGACAGGGATGAGTTCCTGTGATACCTGCCAAGAGTAGTGTAGAGAATGCGGCACAGTGGAATGGGGACCGCAATGCAAGACTCAGTGACCTGTCGGCAACCGGAGCTTTTCGCTGAGCGGGCAGTGGGGACGTGGGGAGGTATAGGCTTGTCCCTGCCTGGGCCTACACCTCCCCAGGCCTCATATCCCAACCTAGCTCTCCTTTCTGGCCTTATTTTAAAGCCCCTATTAGTTGGGCCTGGTAGTATGTGGAAGCTGAGAAAGATTATGGGTTAGGCCAGCCTGGCTACACACAAAGATAGTCCCAAGAACCGTAAAATAATGATACAGTCTTTATTAAAGACAACTGGTTGTGTGTGTTGTCACCAGGACCTCCCAAACCTATGACATCACATAGGCGACAGCGCTACCTGCAGATTGGTTGCCAAGGCAACAGGCACCATATTTCCCAACATCCACTTGGCTCACCTCCCACCTTTACTTGGGTTACATCATTCTCCATATAAATAAGGAGAACGCCCCTCCCTCTCTCACCCCCCTTCTCTTTCTGCTGCCACCTTCTCTCTCCACTCCAATAAAACCTCTTCCACGGGGAACTGTCTTGGCCTAGTGTGCTGTTGAGATGCGACCTGCCATTCTAACATATCAGTGGTGATGTCTTTCCAGGCCGGGATACACTGATGGTGGCCGCACATACCTTTCTTTGGCCTTTCTGTTCATTCATTCATTCCGTCAGTCACTTGACAAGCCTCAGGCTGGAAGACTCTTCTGTGGGCGCTCTTAAACACACTCGGTAGAACTGAGCCTTGGTCCTGGAACCCCTGCTTCAGGGTAGTTCTGGATCAAGGGACTAAGACCTCCCATTTCCCACCAGAGGCAGGATCTGTAAGTCCTGTGCCAGGGAGGAAAAAGGCCGCCTCTGCACCCCCACCTCTATCCATCAGCTCTGGAGACCCCAGCCTGAATGTGGCTCCTCTCTGCCCAGCCACCTCCATTTGTACCTGGGGCACTGGTGTGGCCTCTTCACTTGTGTCCCAGCCAAAACGAAGCCACATTCTTTTTTTTTTTTTTTTTTAAAGATTTATTTTATTTATTATATGTAAATACACTGTAGCTGTCTTCAGACACTCCAGAAGAGGGCGCCAGATCTCGTTACGGATGGTTGTGAGCCACCATGTGGATGCTGGGATTTGAACTTATCACCTTCGGAAGAGCAGTCTGGTGCTCTTACCCGCTGAGCCATCTCACCAGCCCGCCACATTCTTCTTTATCTGTTTTGAGACAGGGTTTCTCTGTGTAGCCCTGGCTGTCATGGAATGCACTCTGTAGACCAGGCTGGCCTCAAACTCAGAGATCCACCAGACTTCCGAGTGCAGTGACTAAAGACCAGGTGAAACCACATTATCTTACCTCAGTCAGCTGCTCTAAATTGCCTTACCTTACTTAGCTGACACCTGTTCTTACTCCTCTGGTGACAGAGCCATCTCTGCCTTACTTCTCACAAAATAGATATCTTCCTGGGACCCACCTTCCCACCCTTCAGAATCCAGGACACACCTGTGCCCCTCTGGTGGGCCATTCCCCTGTGGTGGTTTTTCCTCCAACCAATCTCCACAGCCCTTGTCCCTCCTGTGACTAGAAGGTCATAGATTTGCTGTGAACCCCAAATTCTCAAAAGGACTTTCTTTTCTGCAGTCTTAGCAGGGAAGAGGGGTCTCTTCCTGTCTCTTCCCTCCCAGTATTTCCCCAGTTTCCCCCATCCCCTACCTACACAGACAGGTTATTTGAAAGCCCCAGCGAGGTTTGTGATCTTGCACAGGAACCAGGGCAAACGTCCCTATGCCTGGAGCCAGGGAGCCTCTGTCCCCATGTGTGGATTGAACCCGACGCTGCTAAACAATGCAAGCCAGGATGCCCAGCAAGTGAAAGCGCTGAGTCACATTCTGGGAACAGGAGCCCTGGGGACCCTGCCCTTCAGCAGTGCTGCTGCTACGTTTGAGTTGCAGGAGTGCCCCGGAGGCTGCGCTGAGCTGCGGGAACATGCTAGCAAGTGCAATTGGGCTATGGAATCGCGCTGGGAGCTGCAATTGGGCTATGAGCACTCCGGGGACTGCAACTGGGTTGCACCTGGTCATGAGGGAGCACGCCCAGGGTTGTGAGGGCGCCCCTGTCTAGGCCAGAGCTAGCAGCTGACCTCTCCGCTGCACCAGCTGGACTAGGAGACTAGCGATCACGGGATCGATCCGGGGCGCGCTGCGCACCCAGCAAGCTTCCGGGACCAGACCGCAGGCCCCTCGTCCCACCAGAACTGCCCCGGTTCCAGACGATGCCTGCACTTCCCTCTCTCCCTACCGGCGCGCGCCCCCTGGTGGACGCCGTCCTGCTCGCTGTCTCCCCTCCGCGCCGGGCTCTAAGCTTCCCGCAGGAGAGTGGTGACCCTTCTCCCAGGATAGAAGAATAGTGGAAATTCCGTGGTCTGAAAAGATAAACGGGGGGCTGGTGAGATGGCTCAGCGGGTAAGAGCACCCGACTGCTCTTCCGAAGTTGATAAGTTCAAATCCCAGCATCCACATGGTGGCTCACAACCATCCGTAACAAGATCTGGCGCCCTCTTCTGGACCGTCTGAAGACAGCTACAGTGTGCTTACATATAATAAATAAAATAAATCTTAAAAAAAAAAAAAAAAAAAGAAAAAAAGAAAAGATAAACGGTGTGAGATAGTCTAGTGCGCATGCGTGTGTGAGCACATGAAATGATACATGTGTAAATAAATAAGTGTTGTGTATGTGTGAGTGGATGTGCACATAGTGTAAGTGGAGCACTGGGTAGGTGGCTAGTGTGTGATTAAGAGATCCATCGTGGAGGGCAGGGGCAGGGTGTATGTCTAGTGGCCTCCAGTGTCCAGGCATGGTTGGGTAACTCCTGAAAGCCTGTTTGTGATGCTCTAGGGATTAAACCTAGGGTTTTGGATGCTAGCCAGGCCACTCTCTTCTTAACTTTGTTTTGTGTTCTGAAACAGGGTCTCACCATGAAGTCTTAGCTGTCCTGGAACTTCCTATGTTGACCAAGCCAGCACAGCAGGTGCCTGCCTCTGCCTCCTGAGTGCTGGGGCTAAAGGTGTTTGCCACCACACTTGGCTCTTTTCAACTTCTTCTATATTTACATTTTTTAATTCTCTGAGAATTTCATTCAGGAGTACCTTATTTACACCATTCCCACCATCCCCTTCCCCCTCCAACTACCCCCTGGGGTGAGACCTTAAGAACTTTCTCACACTGGCAAACTAACTGGTGTCACTGTGTTTGTCTTATCTAGGCAGCCTTATTGTTGAGATTTCTTGGGTGTAACTTTCCCTGCCATGTCTACAAGACATTGTCTTGCTGGTCCTCAGTTCTTACAACCGTTCTGTGAGTTCTCTCTCTCTCTCTCTCTCTCTCTCTCTCTCTGTGTGTGTGTGTGTGTGTGTGTGTGTGTGTGTGTGTGTGACTTCCCTGAGCCCTGGGGGGGGGTAGCTTGCATTGCAGATATATCAGGTTGGGTTGTGTACCCCTCAGACACTAATTCTCTCATTCTGACACAGTCAGCTTGACACAAGCTAGAATCATCAGGGGAAGCAGCATCAGTTGAGGAAATGCCTCCATGAGATGCAGCTGTGGGTGTCTTTAACAGTCTCCATCTGAAAAACAAAGCAAACAAAATCATTCTTTGATGAAAAGCAAGAGCTACAGTCATCTGTTGGTCTAGCTATATAAAAGTTATTTATTTTATGTGTGGGTATTGTATGTGCATGTCTGTGTATCACATATATGCAGTGCCCATGGAGGCCAGAAGAGAACGTTGGATCCCCTGAAACAGGTACTACATACGTCACTGCTATGTGGGTGCTGGGATTAGAACCTGGCTCCTCTAGAAGAGCAGCCAGGATTCTTTTTTTTTTTTTTCCCTTGTTCCGGACAACCCTGCTCGCTCCGCTCGACCCCGCTCACTCCGGCTGGCTCCGCTCGCTCCAGCCAGCCCCGCTTGCTCCAGCCAGCCCCGCTCGCTCAGGCCACCCCTGTAAGGCCCCACTTACAGCCAGGATTCTTAACTACTGAACCACCTCTCCAGACCCTGGCCTACATATTTAGAATATAGTTAGAAATTATACTGGTGTAGGAAAATGACTGTAGTAGGTTCTCATATAGGGCCTATGACCATGAACCCACATAGCTTGATCTTGAAGTCTGTCCTGGCTGTTTTTGTGTGTTAGCTTGACAGAAGCTAGAGTCATCAGAGGAAGGAGCTTCAGTTGAAGGAATGCCTCCATGAGATCCGGCTGTAAGGCATTTTCTCCATTAGTTATCAATGAAGGAGGGCCCAGCGTATTGTGGGTGGTACCATCCCAGGGCTGGTGGTCCTGAGTGCCATAGAAAGCAGGCTGAGCAAGCTATAAGGAGCAAGCCAGTGGCCGGGCGTGGTGGCACATGCCTTTAATCCCAGCACTAGGGAGGCAGAGGCAGGCGGATTTCTGAGTTCAAGGCCAGCCTGGTCTACAAAGTGAGTTCCAGGACAGCCAGGGCTACACAGAGAAACCCTATCTCGGAAAAAAAAAAAAAAAAAAAAAAAAGGAGCAAGCCAGTAAGCAGCATCCCTCCATGACCTCTGTCAGCATCAGCTCCTGCCTTGGTTCCAGGCCTGCTTGAGTTCCTGTCCTGACTTCCTCCAGTGATGAATTATAATCTGGAAGTCTAGATGAATTTGCTCTTTCCTCCCCTACTTGCTTTTTAGTCGTGTTTTTGTCCCCTCTGTAGAAAGCCTGACTAGGACAAAGCCCTTCTGTAGTACAGGCTGGTCCTGAATATAAGATCATCCTGCTTCAGCATCCTGGAAGCTGGCTTACAGGCTACAGCATCCTGGAGGCTGGCTACAGCCCAGGTGAGCACCTCTTAGATCTGTGTTACATAGCTCTGACCCAGTTTGGTTTAGATTTCCACTTTAAGATTCAGAGGTGTAAGCCGGGCATGGTAACGCACGCCTTTAATCTTAACACTCAGGAGGCAGAGGCAGGTGGATTTCTGAGTTCAATGCCAGCCTGGTTTACAGAGTGAGTTCCAGGACAGCCAGGGCTATACAGAGAAACCCTGTCTGGAAACCGCCCCCCCCCCCAAAAAAAAAGATTCAGAGATGTGCTGGAGCGATGACTCAGGTGTTAAACTCACTGGCCACTGCTTCCAGAGGACCCAGGTTCAATTCCCAGCACCCACATGGCAGCTCACAACTGTTTGTAACTCCAGTTCTAGAGGATCAGACACCCTCACACAGACATACATGCATGAAATGAGGGGTACAAAAGATCCAAAGGAAGCTGGGTAGTGGTGGTGCACACCTGTAATCCTAGAACTCGGAAGGCAGAGGTAGATGAATCTGAGTTCGAGGTCAGCCTGGTCTACAGAGTGAGTTCCATGACAGTTAAGGCTCTCCCACCCCAAAAAAGATCCAAAGGAAACTGAGCTTGGTGGCTCAGGCCTTTAATCCCAGAGCTAGGAGGATAGAGGCAGGAGGACTAGACTACATAGTGAGTTCAAGGTCACCCTGCGCTGCAGTTCAAAATCCTATCTAATAAAACACAGCAATAGAATTTGGGGAGATGCCTCCATGGGTCAAAAAATCCACATAGAAGCCTGGCATGTAATGTGTTTGTAAGTCAGAGACAGTAGGATACTAGAGGTTTGCTACTTAGCCATAATTAGTCAGTTAAAAGAGGGATATTTAAGAGGATGCTCTTAAAAACGCTTTGAACAACCCTCTGTTATTGAATCTCGGTACTCTGTGTGCCGTGGCCAGTGGATTCAGTGGATCTCTGTGAGTTTGAGGCCACCCTGATCTACATAGCAAGTTCTAGGCCAGTCGAGTTACATGGTGAGACCCTGGCTCAAACAACACAAAGATGTGCTCGGGCAGGGGTGGTGGTCAGTAATTGAAGTACTTGCCCTGAAAGTGTAAAGACTCATGTTCAGACTCCCCAGAACCCACATAAATGCCAGTTAGGCATGGCAACTTGCTTGTAATTCCAGCCTTTGAAAACAGAGACAGGGACTCCTGTAGCAAGCTGGCTAGCTAAACTAGCCATAAGCACGATGCTCTGGGGTTCATTAAGAAACCTGCCTCAAGGATGGTGAGATGGCTCAGCGGGTAAGAGCACCCGATTGCTCTTCCGAAGGTGATGAGTTCAAATCCCAGCAACCACATGGTGGCTTACAACCACCCGTAATGAGATCTGACGCCCTCCTCTGGTGCATCTGAATAATGATAAAAAAGAAACCTGCCTCAGTGATTGATGCTGAAGGCCAATAGAAGATGATTTTTTTTTTGGGGGGGGGGGTTTGAGACAGGGTTTCTCTGTATAGCCCTGGATGTCCTGGAACTCACTCTGTAGACCAGGCTGGCCTCAAACTCAGAAATCCGCCTGCCTCTGCCTCCCGAGTGCTGGGATTAAAGGCGTGCGCCACCACGCCCCGCAGAAGAAGACAAAGATGATTTTTTTAAGTCAAACGTGGTCCTTCACATCCACAAGCACCCACAGACGTGGGCTCATGCACACATGCACGCTGCACATACATAAAAGAGAGCCTCCCACCCAGCTCACTCTGCTTTCTGATACAGCCCAGGGCCACCTGCCCAGGGGTGGCACTGCCCACAGTGAGCTGGGCTCTCCCGCAGACTTATCTACAGACCAATCCCACGGAGGCATCTTTGCAACTGAGGTTTGCTCTTCCCAGGTGACCCACGCTTCTTTCAAGTCGGCAGAAGCAAGCCAGCCTCACATGCAAGCTGTGTCTTGAGTGACACTTGCTGTGGCCTCCACAAAAATCTAGCCCAGTACATAATACTCTCCCAGATATCCACAGTCCTGCTTCGAAGCCATAGGCCTCTTCTGACCTACCCTAAGTAAACAGTGGAGGGTGAGGTCTGCCTGTGGGTTGTGGGTACGAGAGGAAGGCATATTGGTTTGCCAGACCCTGGGACATGCATTACTGTTGCTTGTAGGCTTGTGGTTGACTCTCATATCAGAGAGGCTCATGGATGCCTCAAGGGGGCTCCTAGCCTCCTCTGCTTTCCCTCTCTGGGACACAAGTGTCCCAGTGGTTGGTCTCCAATACTCTCAGATTCAGCTTTTTATGCACACATTTCTTATTTGTTAACCAAAGATTTATTGAATACCCTAAACACTTCCAATGTAGGGTCAAGGCTAGGAGTTGGGAGGCAGCTGGGAAGGCAAGCTGGCTTTTTCTGGTTACCATGGTGACTCCATCAGCCCAGTGGCCTGGCTGACCTCCTTCTTGTGTTGGTCAGCTGAGAAGACAGTGGTCCTTTGCCTGCTTTTGATCTGCCCAGCAGGCTCCCACTGGCCTGGTCCCTCCTTACCCTAGCTTCTTCCTGTGAAGCCCAGGGAACTGTTTGCTGCCTCTGTACCCACCTCTTAATGCCACATCCAAGTCAATACCAGGACCATGGTCAGGCCCTCGGGAGGGTCCTCTCACAGGAGGGGTGTGACTCATACTCCGTCCATCCCTTAAGGACGGATGATTCCTATAACCATGTCCCTGACACTTGGAGGACCCAATTTCAAACCACTTTGCTCTGAGAGCTCAATTTGTACATACAGATTTTAAAAATTTAATTATATTTATTTGTGTGTGTGTGTGTGTGTGTGTGTGTGTGTGTGTGTGTACCACATGTGTAGAGATCAGTGGGCAATTTACAGGAGTTGGTTCTCTTCTTCCACCAACTCTGTGGATTCTGGGGAACAAACTCAGGTCCTCCGGCTTGAGAGCAAGCGCCTTTACCCACAGAGCCATCTTGCTTGGCCATGAGCACAAGTGTAACGTGCACCTGGTAAGCCTGTGTTCCCAGCGACCTCCAATCTGAGGCAGAAGGATCTCTAGTTTGAGGCCAGCCTGAGCTACGTATCTTTCGTCACCAAAAGAAAACACAAAACAGAAGAAAATACACCCACCCACCCCCCAAAAAATAATCAAAAGAATAAAATGCAGAGGCTTGTGTTTTGGGAAATGAGAACCCAAGAAAGAGTCTCCCTGCTGGTGTTAGGTGTAAAACTCAGTTCTCAAGCTGTGTTAATCTAATGGGCTTCCTGTGGTGCTGTGCAGAGTGTACCAGCAAATCCCAGAAAAAAGGTCCAAATACCTTTTTGGACCTAACTCATGCAATAGGTAACATTTTAAGTCACGGGTCATCACGAGCCACTGAGGAAATAGTACAGGAGTGACTGGATCTCTATCAAGGAGGAAGTCCAGACGGTTCAATGAGTTAGCATTCATAGAAGTTGGGAAGGCAGGCCCACCTATACTCCCAGCGGGTAGGAGGCAGAGACAGGAGGATAAGGTCAAGGTCATCCTCAGCTATACCGGGAGCTGGAGTTTCAACCTGGGCTACATGAGGTTCTCACAGATACGGATAAATAAAAGTTAAAGACTGCAGAGACGGTTCGGAGGCTAAGGGTACTTGCTGGGTAATCACAAAGACCAGAGAGAAATACCAGCAACAAAGAAAAACTAATCATAAAAGGGGGAAAAAAAAAAAGGAAGCAGGGCGGGGGATGGGGAAGGGTTTAGGGAACTTTCGGGATAACATTTGAAATGTAAATGAAGAAAATATCTAATAAAAATTTGGAAAAAAGGGGAAAAAAGGCTCTCATATAAGTGGTGTCTAATGTCTTTAGACCTAAAGAATTCTGAAAGTATCATTTGTATTATTAAAAAAAGGGACAGAGGACTTTTTTTTTTTGGCCAGCCTGATCTACATAATGAGTTCCAGGACAGCCAGAGCTACATAGGGAGACTTATTATTTAAGTGCATTTCCACTTTTTAATTTTTATTTTTATTTATTTATTTATTTATTTATTTATTTTTTGGTTTTTTGAGACAGGGTTTCTCTGTATTGCCCTGGCTGTCCTAGAACTCACTTTGTAGACGAGGCTGGCCTCGAACTCAGAAATCCGCCTGCCTTTGTCTCCCTAGTGCTGGGATTAAAGGCGTGTGCCACCACGTCCAGCTCACTTTTTTTATTTTTAAGGTTTATTTCTTTATTATATGTAAGTACACTGTAGCTATCTTCAGACACACCCCAGAAGATGGCATCAGATCTCATTACAGATGGTTGTGAGCCATCATGTGGTTGGTGGGATTTGGACTCATGACCTTCAGAAGAGCAGTTGACACTCTTAACCCCTGAGCCAACTCTCCAGCCTGCATTTCCACTTTTGCTACAGGGCCAGGAAACATTAATTTGGAAAAATTACACAATTGATTCCCTAGGAAAGACACAAAGCCCATAGAAAGTTAAACTAAAGAACACACCGTTGGTGGAGGCACATCCTCCACTCCTTCTTTCCTCCTCTTCGGGGCCACCCTCCTTCTTGAAAGAGGCTCTCTGCTAGTGGCCTTAGGGTGCTGGAGCTGTGCTTAACATCTTTGCATGGCTTGGTTTGGAGTGAATGTGATGGACACTTACAACCAGGCATTGGGGTGAGAGTAATTTAAACTCCACCCCCCACCCTGTTCTATTCACCTTTGAATAGTTAGGATTGTAATGAATGTAACCTGTTTTTCAGGACAGACTGTCTCAAGAGTTAGGAAGATGCTAGCATCAAATTCCCGCGCTATCTAGCTGTCGAGGCAGAGGCTAGCGCCTTAGCTGCCCCCCCTCTCCACCAGCTGTGTTGACTTAATACAACCGAAGGAACTGGCTTCCTCTGCCTCAGAAGGGAGACAGCTGCCCCCCCCCCCACTCCTAGTTTACCCTGAGGATTACAAGAGATAATACAAGGATGGCCTTTGTAACACGAATGTGCAAACAGAAGGCTCTCAGGCTCTTGGTGCTTGGTAGTTGGCTGTCAAGTTACACTTAGACATTGAAGGTGTTTGCGAAACATGCAGAAAGGCTCACACATCCTTGTTTTGTTAAGTTAGGTCAAAGTGAATATTTATTTAATTTGCGATAGGGTCTCTTATATCCCAGGCTCTGTTGACAAGGATGAGCTTGAACTTCATGTATGTTTGTCTGTGTGCATGCATGTGTGTGTGTGTGTGTGTGTGTGTGTGTGCACATGTGACAATAGCTCAAGAGACCGGCTGAAGGAGAGGTGATAGTTTGTCAGACCGAAAAAGCTTTTTGAATGTTGCAAACTTATTCCTGGTTATGGTATCTATGGTAACTATACAGGTAACAAGGCTCACTTTTTTTTTAAAGGTTTATTTATTTATTTTATGTACATGAGTACACTGTAACTATCTTCAGATACACCAGAAGAGGGCATCAGATCCCATAACAGATGGTTGTGAGATACCATGTGGTTGCTGGGAATTGAACTGAGGACCTCTGAAAGAGCAGTCAGTGCTCTTAACCACTGAGCCATCTCTCCAGCCTAAAATGTTTATGTTAGAGGGGTAGAGGGGTAAGTTAAGGAGACATGGATGTCTCTGCAATGAATCATTTTCACTGCCTCGTGCTCAGAACTTATTATTATGTGCCACCCGTTCATGTGGTATAGATAGGGATGTTTTTTGTTTTTTGGTTTTTTTAGTTTTTTTGAGACAGAGTTTCTCTGTGTAGCTCTGGCTGTCCTGGAACTCACTCTGTAAACCAGGCTGGCCTTGAACTCAGAAATCCACCTGCCTCTGCCTCCTGAGTGCTGGGATTAAAGGCGTGTGCCACCACTGCCCGGCTACACTTATCTTTATTTATTTATGTAGTTTTGAGGCAGAGTCTTGATCCCATCATCCCCCCTACCGCTGCTCACCAACCCACCCACTCCTTCTTCTGTCCTGGCATTCCCCTACACTGGGGCATCGAGCCTTCACAGGACCAAGGGCCTCTTCTCTCATTGACGTCCAACAAGGCCATCCTCTGCTACATATGCAGCTGGAGCCATGGGTCCCTCTGTGTGTACTCTTTGGTTGGTGGTTTAGTCCCTGGGAGCTCTGGGGGTGCTGGTTGGTTCATATTGTTGTTCCACCTATGGGGTAAGAAGATGTTTTAAGGTCAGCAAATGCAAGTTATGAAGGTTGGAGGGCCAAGGAAGGTCTTTAAAGGTCAGTAAATGCAAACAGAAGATGGAAAAGCTTAAATGGTGATAAGAAAAGGATTTAAGGGGGCTGGAGAGATGGCTCAGAGGATAAGAGCATTGGCTGCTCTTCCAGAAGTCCTGAGTTCAATTCCCAGCAACCACATGGTTGCTCACAACCATCTATAATGAGGTCTGGTGCCCTCTTCTGCGCATG